>CM046813.1:30205171-30420378 GCA_025617385.1 Murraya koenigii
ACAGTAAGGTCAAAACAAAAGATTCCCACAGCTCAATGCCTGAAAAAGAATAACAATAATGTTGCAGACCTCAATCAGGGCATCACGTTTTTTGAGTTCTTCCTCAAGTTTCTTGCTTACTGCTGAAGAATCCATACCATCCCCAGTTGTCTTCGAGATTGATGAGGTAGCAGGCACTGGTTCTGAGCGAATTGTTGGCCTTACTTCACTAGAATTGAGAGCTTCATTGAGTTGAGATTCAATGCTATTAATCTTGGCCTAGATAAAAAATTCAAAACAGAAAATATCACCGTTACAATGCAACTATGTTCAAAAGAAATTCTGTGATCCGAAAAAACATAAGTGTGAGCCGCAGAAATTTGATGTTGATGAAAGTTCATCCTAGTCCAACTCATTTTTTGTCATTAAAAGTCAAAATTAAATTTGCTGCAATATTT
This sequence comes from Murraya koenigii, assembly GCA_025617385.1. Classification (NCBI taxonomy): domain Eukaryota; kingdom Viridiplantae; phylum Streptophyta; class Magnoliopsida; order Sapindales; family Rutaceae; genus Murraya; species Murraya koenigii. Next base: position 30,205,609 of record CM046813.1, read on the forward strand.
ACAGTTACACATAGGCATTAAGCAACAAAAGGTTAGAAATTATTATTGTGGATGTTATTGTCTTTGGTCAGATTGACTATTGATAACAAATTCTCCTTTAGGTTTGAAACACATAAAAGAATATTATTCAGAAACAAAGAAAAAATCGGTTGTAGAGATTTCATTTCGAGAGAATAAAATGAACGTAGGCATTTTCTCCTATGCCATATTTAAGTGGCTGTGTATGACATCCAATAATCCTTGTACTTGAGGAAATATGTTTACAAATTATTATGGCGATATCATTGCAAAATGCACCTACAGCAAGGCCAATCAGTGCAACAGAACTACTCCTTTTTCAGTATTATAAAATTTTAAAAAATGTTAATAGGAAAACCAACCTGCAATGCCTGAATTGTGGAATCTCTCTGCTGAATCTGCATTTTCTGTTCCTGATCCAATTGTAACAGTTGAGCTACCTGATTTCTGAGCTGGGCATTTTGTTCCTTCTCTATCTTAAGCTTGTCTGCAAGCATATAATTTTCTGACTGCATCATACAAAATTAATGAAACAGATTAGCAACATAATTACTAGAAATGAGAAGACTAGGAACCAATGAATAGAATGAACGTCAAAATTAAAATTAAAAAAAAAACAATGAAAATTAAGACAAAGTATTGGATGATGTATTAAACTCAGACCTTCTGACAAAACAATGAAAATTTCAACGTGACAGACAAGAAGATGTTCATTATATGATATAATGTAGGAAAATCAACGTCATTGGTATGGAAGACTATCATTAAACTAATAAAAATCTCAAGCAAAAAGGGAAGTAAGATATAAGAATTTTTAAATTAGGCCAATGACTAAACAAGATCAAATGTTTCAAAAAAGAAGAAAAAAATGCCAAATTGTCGAGTAACATGTTGCAGAATGCGAAAACTATACCAAAATCATGAAGTTACAGAACCTTTAAATCTGACTGTAATGTGAAAGACACTTTCCAAGCTTTCTGAACTTCGTTATAGAGTAGGACACATTGATCATTTGCTTCTTTAAGTGCTTGTCTAAGTCCCAAAATCTCTTGTTTAAGATCTTGGATTTCCTTTTCCCTTTCATACAACTCCTTACGTGCATCATTTGCCTACAAGAACCATCACAAACATACAAAATTATAGAACTGGCGATTGCATCAGTACATTACCAACACAACTAGCAATGCATGAACTAGGAGCACAAGTTGTAGTTGATGTAAAAATATAGTGAGTAAAATAAACTTAAAAGAAAAAGGAAACTCAATCCCTGATTGTACACTAAATAAGTGCCACACTACTTATTTGTGCTTTTCTAATTTCCTTGAAGCTTTCAGGTTTCTCATCATCAATGTAAGGTCCTCGGCAATTACCATTTGCACCGTATAAACATTCTATTAATTCAAGATAATAAAGTAGTTATCAGATGAGATTCCTTCAGACCTAGGTATTGAACTACTGAAAGGTGCGTGCAGTTAGTTCACTAGAAATAAGTTGATTACTGCTGAAGAAATCACAGGTTCATAAAATCAATATGGACAAAAGTTGAAAGCACAGAATATCCACTATAGTAGCACGTAAAGGAACTCACAATATCTCTCCATTTCTTAATGGTATCTCGATTTCCAAGGCTCAGAACAGTACTACGAGCTCTAGAAGAGAAATTGAGAGATGACAGCGTCTCAGACATATTCGCAGCATTTGGACATATATTAGCGATCATCAAAGTTTTAGAGCTTCCCCCTACGGAAAATTGGCAGCAGTAAAATATATTGTAAATAGTTTGAAATTAACCAATTTCCACAATAATTAATCTTGAATTGCTCTCGACATTCTGCCCATCACAAATTCCCACCAAAACAAGCTAACAAGAAGAATAAAATACCTAAAGAGTCCGCAAGCACTTTGGTCAGCATCGAATTTTCATAAGGCACAATATCCCTTCCTGAAGTCAAAGTAGACAAAACATCTCCCAACCTGCAAAATTAACATATACTGCATTTAGAACACAGCAGAGCATCACAGGAATAATTCAGAAAACACGAGAATGTTGTACAGTGATCATGCTACCATACGATCAACCAATATGAATAAAATCACAAATGCAGTGAAATCCCCCAAACAAGAGAGTGAATTAATGTGTTTATACTAATCATTTTTTCCCCTGAAAAGCAGAGAAATGAAGAACCCATTTAATTAACTAAGAGATAGCATCACAACGTAGGACGACGTAACAGTCAGAGAGAAAAAAGCTTCAGAATTACAACGTATTAACGTATTCCCACAACAAGAAGCAAGCAGGGACCATATGTGTCCACACATTGCAACTTGAGACGAACAATAAATAAATCAAAGGAAGAAAAGGAACAAATGGGCATACGCTGAAAGTGACTTCATGACATGCAGCACATCTGTAATACGCTCCCCACTATCATCTTCTGCAATCAAACCTTCACTTCCAGCCAAGTCAACAAGAGAAAGCTTACTATACAAGTTTTCTCCAGTGATCAAATTATTATAGTAAATGTGTATCATAATGATCCTGACATCCACAAAAGAAATCCACACAAATGAATTAGACAAATGGCACTTACTATATACATGCATGACAACATTAAATATACTATATCAAGTGAATGAGAGGAAAACTTTGATTCAGTACATACAAATGAGAAACATTGAATTTAGAAACATCATTTCCTCGGCTCTGAAAAGCAGATTTCAAGACCTTAGAAAACTCCAATGGGTTATCAACTTTTTCCTGCACAAGTTCTATAGAAGACTCTAGAGAGCGCAAGCGAACTTTAGCTAAACCATTCCCTGTTTCTGGGAGCAAATCTCTTACCTACAAGAATGAGAAAAGGGTCTGCATCAGAGCATTTCAGCAATACTTGAAGCATTATTCAACAAAACATAAAATATTGCAAGAAATGGACAAAGGTGGGGGAATAATCAGTAAGCAAAAAGCATGAACAAACCTGCTCATTGTAAAGCTCAAAAACAGTAACAGAGAAATTGAATCGAGAAGTTGAAGTTGTATCAGAATTAGATAAATCAAAAAGCTCCTCAAAACAACGAGCATATAGACCACGATCATGGCTAGATCCTTCCTGGGCAAATGAAAAGCATGTCAAATAATGCAATCATTAGAAAATTATCATCAATTCAGGTAAGAAATATTTTTAATCACTATCAAGTTAAGATTTATCATCGAAATTGTTTACACCAGGGCACAGAAAAATTTACAAACTAGGCTATACTAAACCCTGCAAAACCCTAAAAAGTAAGAAAACTTATCTAGAGATACAGAGAGAGAGAGAGAGGCACCATGGTGTGTGTCTTTCCTGAGTGAGTTTGTCCATAGGCAAATATAGAAACATTATATCCATCCAAAGCTGATTGCACGAATGGCTGAACATCACTGAACAGTTCAGCTGCACAAAAGTGGTGTACTTCATTAAGCCTCTTTCTTATGGCATTTCAAACCTGTAGAATAATGAATGGCTAGGAAAAATAAAAGGAAAATGTTCCACATCGGAAAATGATTGAGAAAGGAAATCAAACAAAGAATTAAATGCTCGCCTTGACCAACATGGGGTCCATAAACTCGATCAAATTCAAAATCCTTCTTGGGGTTGGAGATGGTATCATCACCAGTGTTGACACAGATAGTGCAATCATCAGTAAATTCAACAATAGAAGGGCCTTCATCTTCAAATAATGGTCTTGTACGACAAAATACCTTTATGTTTCCTGAAATTTACAATCTAGTTTCCTCAAACAAGAAGAGTGGCAGAAGTTGCTTCGAGAAGTACATGTTTAAATAAGTACTGAAAGAACAGGAAAAGACAGCTTTTATGTGAAATGAGTATGTGTATGAGCATATGTGCATGTCTGCGAAAAAGAATTAGTGAGGTCAGGGTTGGCAGGGGCAAACAACAAGATGAGTACCTTTGGCTGTCAATAAGTCATTGAACAATCTTTTCTTCTCATTGATCAGTGGAGAAATTCTAGCTTCAGTTTCAAGGGCGACTTGATCTGAAATTTAAATTTACATAAAATTTAAAAATTGATAACAGAACCTAATAACAATCTAAGCTAGAGAAGCAGAATATAGCATTGGCGTTTAAGATACAAAGTCCTTGAAATTGCAAAGATTCATAATTATACCATCTAAGGACAGAATTACGTCTACAACAACCCTAATATAACACAAACCACAAATATTATAGTCCTCTTACATCCTTTGGAAAGTGAATTCCAGCATGCATGTCAAATATATTACGTATAAAAAAGAGCTTAGGCGTATACTCAATCAGATGAAAAGCAGAAAAAATCAGAATTTAGAAAACATCATAAAATTTTTTATTAGACCAAACAACTCAGTTACTTACCTAGTTTGCGAGTTTTATCAGCAAGAACACCTAGATATCGTGTAACTCGGTCAAGCTTTGCATTAGAGTACTCCTGCAGATCAGTTGCTTCTTGTCTTAATTCCACGTAATCTTCTTTCACAAACTGCACAAAAAGATGCAATACAAGCATTATAAAACTAAAACAACCACATGATCAACATCATATCAATAGTGCCATTAACCATATGAAGGCAATATCATCTTACAGAAAGACAAAAATGACTTAAGGCTCAAAATGGCCTTCATTAGACATTTGTAGTTCTTGATCTACCTAAAGATAAACCGAATTTTCAGTACTAATATCACCGCCCACAACATCTTTTTGCTCACTTTAGCTTTTCTAGCCTTTTACTCACTTAATCACATATCTTGTCTAGAGGATAGCAAACCTTGTATAAACTATAGTGAAAAAGCAAAACAATATAAAAGAGCTTATCCACATATTACAGGGTCTCGGATCCTCAGAAAGTTGATTCCTATTCTTCTCTTCTTTGGAAAAAAAATTTAAGAAAATGTTCCATGATCAATATTTATTCTAGACAATCGAATATTCAAATATTAATCAGTAACCTTGGTAATTTTTAGAACCAAAAATATTGCCAAGAAGAGTTTTTGCACAAATTAGAGTCCAAATCATTGTTAGCATTCCTTCAACCTTTCTATGAACTAGTAGACCTATGAAAAAAAAAAAAATACTCGATTCTATCCCATCCTATAGCCTACTCGAATAATGCAGTTTACTATGTATACTGATGAGCGCTAAATGAAAACAGTGCAGAAACTCAAAATACCCAGGAAACCAATACCACAAGGTTCAACAATCAAGGTAACTTAAAGAATAAACTCATATACCAACAATTCATTACAAGACCTCAAATAGTCTACTTATTCACAACCGAGTCTCCCGTTCTACCATGCCAAGGCCAACGCCACAAACTAATGGTGCAGCATAACTAGAGAATCAGATAACAGTGGCAACGAGCAGTACTAGACCTAGAACCTCCTATTCAATGCAAGAGAAAGGTCACTCCTAGCCATAGCTATAATTGGAATGTTTAAATTTAAATCATTTGCCAACAACACAAAATGAACTTTCGTTTTCTAACATCCTAAATGAAACAGCAACTATTTTATAATAATTAATACATAAATCCAAGTAAACCGAATAGAAATTCTAAAATCACCTTTTCATCCGTTAAAAAAATTTTGGACGTTGCTAAATCCGTTCAAACTTTTTAAAAAGAATCGAAATTAATTTAACTCCTGCATTGTCTTCTTCAACAACACAACTTCCTAACTCTTCTGTAACTTTCAATGCCACAAATCATTTCACACATTGTAATTAACACGTATTCATCACTCGAAATCATCACTAAAAGAACTCAACAAAACACATTACCTTTATTTTGTCCTTTAATCGCTGGACCTTCGTAGATAGCGCCTGCTTCGAAATCTCCGACGAATGCAGCAAAGCAGAGGCGGTGGAGATCGAGTAGCGGCGAACCACGGGAGCATCAGGCCTCCGGTCGTCGCGCTCGAGCTGCGACGACGACAACGATGAATTCCTCGGCTCAAAACCACTCACCTCCCAGTTCCACCTGTTCTTGTTCTCCGCCATTACAAACAAACAAAACCCTAGATCAATTACCCGCACACAACACTCTTTTATCTTCTTTTCAAAATTTGAGTGCAAATTTCAAAACAGTCTCGGCAAGAGACGATCATCTATATCTGAACATTTTTTGTTTATACGCATTTCCCATCATTTTCCCTCTGCCCCGGATAAAAATGAACGGTGGAGGGTACTCTGGAGTGATACGACGTCATTTAATAAATAGTGGATTAATATAGGAACACCCTACGACCTTTTAGAGCACAAGTAAATTTGTGCTCGTTATTTGTTCACAGTTCGCTTTCTTAATTGTGTGTTTAATTTTTTTCTAATATTGGACACTTTTGTTTATTTTAGTGAGCATGAGGTGAGACACGGAGTGAATGAATTTTTTTATGTAATTAAGAAATAAGCATGTGAGAATAAGAGAAGTGAGCGCGTGTGTGTTCAACGTTAAGATGGCAGACGGGTTTTGTCGGGTTGGCATGTTTCGATTGGATCCGGTATATTACCCGCCTTATTTATTCAAATTTCAACCTTTTTTTATCACGGCCATAGTGGATCCTTCGGCCCACATTGCATTAGTATATAACTTTAACTTTCTTCAAATGATGAATTCTTCTTCCTCTTCTTTCATTTTACCTTTTCTATAAATTTTTAATTTTTTAAAAGTGATACAGCTAGTTCAACAGATTTCAATCCCATGTTATGTTTTCTTATGTTTTGAATATTATCATTATTGACCACTCCATATTAAATGTGACGCTTGGAACAGTTATGTTGTATTTCAATTATTTATTTTATAATATTTTATTAAAATAAAAAAATTAGAACAATTGTCTCAAATGCAACCTAAAACTTACTTAAGTCAAATCTATATAAAAAAATAATAGTATTTATCTTGAAATACAAAGAATTCTACTCTTATTTACTTAAATCTTTATCTACTATCTAAATGTAAAGACCATTTAATCAAATGATGAATATCAATTTTAATATTTTTAAAATCAATATCATCGTACTAAGTAATTTGTGACTATGTTCCCGAAATCAACAAATATTAGTTAACGATGAATCGCTGACTTATAGTGAAATCGTTTGATGAAAAGGATGAATGTTATGCATGCTTTATGTTTAAAAAAATTAATAAATAAATAAATAAGTCTTCGTTAGTTTCTGCAATTGATAATAATATTTACGAGTCCATATGAACATAAGATGACAGATATTTCGGGCAGGCAGCAACTTGGTGGTGAACATTGGTATAACAGCCAGCCCGCGACTCGCTTGCATTTGCAGAAAAAAATACTTTGGTCCGAGAAAGAAGCAAACTTCCACCACAAAATAATTAATGCTATAAAACTTTAGCAACGTGTGTATTAGGGAGAAGTTACTAATTGGTTGCAGTTCACAAAAGACCAGTGAGTAGTTGACTGTTTTAATCGGAAATAATTTCAATCAGAATAGCATATATTTTAGGATTATGTTAATTTTATGGCAATATTGTTCTACAAGTAAGAGCCATTTTTTAAATTAATTTCATATTCCATATTGTTGGGTATTCCAATAGTTGTTCGTTTGATACGCAATGGGAGAAGTTAATGAATATAAGTTATAACATTCCATAGCATGGCGATAAAGAGGTTTGAAAATGTTGATTTCGATAACTTTTCAACTTTCCCCTATCTCAAAGCGAAATTTATTATAATTTAATTAGTCGTTTTGATATTATAAAAATCAATTACCCACACCCACAAATTGTTAACTTACTAAATAATAATAGAATATATAAACTAAAAGAATGTGAATTTATTATTAAGTGATTTTCCTTGAAAAATAAAATACAACAAACATAAGCAAACCCTGGACTTAAGAAAAAAATAAATTAACAAAATCCAATTACACCTAATCTCACAATGACATTTATTTATTATTTTTATTGTTAATTTGTTACATTCACCGGTAGACATATGTTTTAGAAATTATGTTTTGACATTGAAACTTTCATTCAATGTTCTCAACACATGAAAATCCAAAAATAATAATTGCAAACAATAATAAATTTAATCAATGAATATTATAGTTATGAAAGTATATACTGTGATATATTTAGAATTTTAAAAGTGCTATTTTTTTTAAGTACTACGTTAGCCAAAATTTTAATATACTCTGAAGATGTTATATAAGATATTGTGTAACGACTAATTTTATTTTGCAACGTTAAGTTAAGACTTAATACATAAACTTATAAACTCTTGATATCTCTTTATCTGTAAAGTAATCTTTGAATAATAATTATAAGGTTTTGTTGAGTTATATTTTTATGTAACTTGCATTTCATGCAGGGATGGGATAAGAAGGGAAGAGGAGAGGATCAATTTTTTTGTACTCATCCATAATATTTTTGTGTATGTCATCATTCCCTCCCAATCCCAGTCAAAATTACTTGAGAATTTTTTTCCTCTTTTGAATAATAATAGAGGATCTCAAAAGATTCATTAATCCTTAAATAATTGATATATTTTTAGTTTTTTATTTTAATTTAATAATATTAAAATAAAATTTTTCAAATAATAATATATTTTACATTAACATCAATCAATTACAAAAGTTATATTACAAAATATAAATTGCTATAATGATTATTTTTGTTAATCTTCGTAAACCTACAATTTAAAAAATTACTTTTATATCAACAATAAAATAAATATAATGGATATAAACACTTAATTGATGTTTCCAATAAAAGTATTTATCACTTGTGCTTCCTCATTCTCTTGTCTTCTCGAAGGAACGTGGAAAAACGAGAAAGAGTCTTAAATTTTAAATCTAAAACAAAAAAAAGTAATATAACTTATAAGTGAAAATATTAATAATTATATAATCTAATTACAAGGTAAAATAAGTTCATATTGCATTGTAAGCTCATAACCAACTTTGACACCATATTAAAGCCTCAATTATATTTGAACGAAGTCTATTACAATCTAGATTGACGACTCTACTATCAGTGCTAAAAATTAATTTAAAAATAATATTGGTAATTAAAATTACCAAAATATATCTAGCAATTCGTACTAATATAAATACTTATGAGATTGTAATTTAAAGAGAAATAATTAGGACCAGTTGCTCTAATTTTTCATTTCATTTATATATGTATTATTATTATTTATAATTACTAAATTAACATTAAAAATTTATTTATTTCTTTTTAATTTAAGGATAAATAAGTAATTAGACATAAAATTTTAATAATATGATTATTTTGATATTTTTTATTTATACTAATATTTAATATTTTATAAGTTACATTTCATTGCTTATTTACTAATAATTTAAAAACTAAAATTAAATTAAAAAAATGAGGAGATGGAGATTTCACTTCATCACCGCCATTTTTTAAAATAAGAAATTAGATAAAAAATTATCTTACCCTCTCTTTAATTAAAAAATTAAATAAAAAATCATTTCTGTTTTATTTTCGAATGAAAAAAATTTTTGAGGATCCCGTTCTCATGAATATTTCAACCATCTCTAATTTTATGTAAAATTATGTAAAAAATAATAATATAAAAATGAAATCTACTTAATTTTACAAGAAATCTAAGTTATAAAATGTAATGTTCTTAATTATTATTGTACCCATATGAGCTAGAAAACCGACCGCAAAACTCTCTCTTTTTTTTTTTTCGATTTAAGAAAATTCCCAAAATCTTCTGCATTTTTCAATGTTTTTACACTCTGTAAAAGAGAGATTGGATGTACGGAAGAATCCATAATAGTGACAATAATGAAAATAAAAAATTTAAAGCTGTGAACTGGATGGCTATAAAGTGGTGTGGAGGGGCAGACGTGCTTGGCCATGTCAGGCAACTGTTTACCTTGCCTGACTCCAGATTCTGAATCGTCAAATCAAAATCTTCTGCGTTTGATACTTTTACGGAACGAAATACGTCTTATTCCATCCATCAGTCAGCCTATTTGGTTTAACAACACAATGAAAACTTCACCAACTCTTCTGCCGCTACTCGCGACCCGTGTTTTCACGTCCACTTACTGTTTTCCATTGTTATTAAATGACCTAAAACAGCACGCAATGATATGACGACACCTGGTACTCGGAACCCCGCAAAATAGGCTCCCTCTTCTCTCTCTCACGGTCATGAGAGAAAGTTCGCTGCCACGGAATGAGTGTTTCTACCATAATCCGTCCGTACGATACTTAAATAATTTTTAACACAAAAATTATTAAATAAGTCTAATAAAATTTTCAGACTTCTTTGTACAAACATAATTATAAGAGATAGCAATATAATTAAAGATAATTTTATTATTTAAGATAAAAAAAAAACTTTGTAAATGTTTGAGTTATCTGTGCGTTGTGTGTAGAGTCGTAGAGTTGTGTAAATAGTAAGTGATATTATCTACTTATAGAGTTAGTTACTTAAATATAAAGAATTTCATGTCACTTGTATAGTTTGTCTAATTTTTTTTAATTATTCGCAAGTGTAGATATTTTTAAATATATAACTTACTATGAAGATTTTAGAGTCGAGTCGGATTGCTTAGTGTATCCGACTTGTGATAACTTATTACTTAACTTATTTATTGTTGAATGCACAATCATTCACTAAATATTAACGTAGTAAGTAATTTAATTGTTAAGTAAATCTTGTTATTAAACAAACTTTAACGAGTGAGTAAATTCTACACATTAATTAAGGTTTTTAAGATTGAGATATTGTAACTTTTAAGTTATACGTATTATGATAAAAAAATTATAAATATAAAATAAAAATTAATAAATATAATTTTTAAATAATAATTTTATTATAATTTTAATAAAAATATTAAAAATATAATAAATTTTTTTATCATTTAAATAAAAAATTATATCAACATAACTTTAAAATTATAATAATTAATATTTATTAAATATTTTAATATTATAATTTTTAAACTATAATTATCTATTCTCAATTCAAACCATACTTTTAACTTTGTTTGACGATGTACTTAAAGCGCCTGTGACATGGCTCTATTTAATTTGAACTAATCACAATCAAAATCTGTTATTAATCAGAGCTCAAATCACCTGCCAAATCACGTGTTCATGTGCATAAATGTTTCACATAACTGAAAGTGATAAAGAGAAATTGGAACGAGATATTGGTATTATACGTATAGTGTATGTTAAATTTGTATTTATACGTAATTTTCTCTCTACTTTTTAGTGGGTCATTCTGTCAGTGGTCTAACTGACAGTTGAATGTTGATGCCCATTCTGTACGGAAATTCATCACTTCCAATACGTTTATTAAAATTGTCAAAATAAAAAGTTTATTCTCTTTCAATCTTTTGATTATTGCTAAGCACCCTTATATTCCTTCATATTTGAATTTCTTTCCCTTAAAGTGTTAAAGTAATTTAGCTTGCAAACGTGGATAGGGATTCTGGATTATCTTTTTAATTTTTATATTTTAATTTTTTATGCTAGAGAGGATTAGTAGTTTTTTACGCACAATATTTTAAATATCGTGCTCAAATAAGCAGTTATTGTCCTTAAATTTCTAACGTCTAATGAGATGCATTCAATCTCTAAGCTTGTATTTATGTGTTGAAATCATATATAGGATAGTTTTAAAATCATTCTCTTCCTCATTTCATATTTCTTATAAGTTCCTTTATCAGGTACATGTCACTAGTAATGTGAATAATAATCATTGCATATAAAATTACACATAATTGCATATGATACATAGGATACGGAATATGGAGACAAATAATCAATCAAATAAGTTTTACTTATCTTTTAGTGATAATTATTGTATATTTATATTTTGTTTGATAAAAACTTATGATTGTTATTTAAAAATTAAATTAATTTTATCTCAGATTTATATAATAAAATTTATTATATATATTATTAATTTTATTCATAATTATATATATATATATATATATATATATATTTTTTTTTTTTCTATAATAATAGTAACTGTTTAGGCATTTTAATGATCTGCCCAAAATCCTCCCCACACTGGAGTAAAGCCCAAGAAAGTAAGAACTGAGAGCTGACAATGCTTAGCTACTATAAAAAGCACTATATTTTCCAATCCCCACAAGCACATAAACCCACTCACTGTTCTTATTTCACTTCTCTCACATTCTCTCCTCTCTCTCTATCTCTTATTGGTGGCTTTTTCAAAGTTCCCATTCCGAAGTTTTCACTTTCAGCTCTCCCACGAAACCAAACCACATTACCAACCAAATCCAAAACCAATCTCCAAAACCCACAAATTGGGTAAGAGTACTCATATTAATAGTTAAAAAAAAAATTTGCAATTATTATTATTATTATTTTTAAAAGGACTCAAAAACCAAACCCAACGCCAATTACCAGGAGCCCATGACTTATTTTCTTCCTCTTTTTGCATTTTCCTTTTTAGTAAAAACTGTATTTGTTTCAGTTTCTGGATCTCAAAAAACATACAAGTGTTCATGCGTGTGTCCTTCTGTCTCTCTTTAGTTAAACTAGGGTTTGGTCTCAGATTCTATCTCTAAATTTAGCAAAATGCCGCCACTTTTACCTGAGAGCTGTCCCTCTCTTCCCTTAAACAACATCTAAATTTAGAAACTTTTGCCTTCGCTTTTTGGTTGTGGGTGCGTTTGATTACATGCTGGTTTATTCTTTGCTCATCAAAACTTACAAAGTCAATATAAAAAATCAAAAGCTTCTTATTTTAAATAGTTATTCTTTTTCAGGAAGATTATAGCAGTAACAGCCAGCGAGCAAGAGCAAAGAAATGGCGAGAGAAAAGATTCAGATCAAGAAAATTGACAACGCAACGGCAAGGCAAGTCACTTTCTCGAAGAGACGAAGAGGGATTTTCAAGAAAGCTGAAGAGCTTTCTGTTCTTTGCGATGCCGATGTTGCTCTTATCATCTTCTCTGCAACAGGCAAGCTCTTCGAATATTCCAGTTCAAGGTCTCTCTCTCAACCTATCTATTTCTTTATCATCTCCATAGTGTTATTATAGTTTCTGTTAAGATCACTGATAGGAAGAAGAAAGACTTCAAGAGAAGAGACGCACGATAGTGGTCTCACAAGAAGTTGATATTTAATAGAATTTATTTGAAGGTAATATAATATTGATGAAATATTAGTAAGGACATTTGCAACTTTATAGCTAAATGGAGTTTGGCAGACAGTGTTGGATTTCTGGCTAGATGGAGTTTGATAAGTAATAGATCAACTTTGTTTATGTGTAGTTTCTTCTGTCTTCTCCATTTTGGTACTGTATGTTATATTGTTGTTTATTAATTATATGATAGTTTTTCACTAGTTTCCTTGATGTGTCAGTGAATTTGTTTCATGAAATATCACTAAGAACATGTTTTACTTGAATATTAGTACGTGCTTTCTTTTGAATTTTGATTTCTTCCTCTTGGCTTCCTCTTGTGATCTTTGTAAATTATTATTTTTTTCACTTTTTATCAAATTTACTGTTAAAATGAATCTGAGTTGCAGTTATGGTCTCATGTGTAATCTATGTTAGTACAGTGAGGGAATTTGAGGACTGAAATTCCATCTTCTTTCTGATAAGAAATTAATACTTCATCAGTATCTTTTGAGTGTAACTCATTGCACATAGTTAGATAACAAAAATATGTTTGGATAACTACTGCTATCGATTAGGCCCAGTTGATACTAGAGAAAACATAATCAAACTAACATCTAAAGCATTTTCACCAGCAATAAGGTCACCAGTATCATAGGAAATTGCTCTCTGTTGCTTCTTTTCGAAACAGTCGTATCAATCATTAGCATTTGCAGCTAAAGCCATAGCTTTAGTAACTTGCTTTTTGTTGATTGTTTTCCTTCTTTATCTTGTTCTTTTTTGGCTTTATTTTCTTTCTCTTGTGGTCCAAGTGGCTAAAGTAGAATATGATAATGAATTGAATGTTTGGAAAATTTTGCTTCTTTTAGGGATTGACACCTAGCAACGTGTGGTTCAATGGACCAAATGAAATTCTTAGTGCTTGAGGAAGTTATAGTGCTGATTATTATGACCAATATAGCAAAATTGTGACAAAATAGTACTGGAATGTCTAATTTTGAGTCCGGAAACATTTTCATTTTGTGATTACCAAAGCAACATATTATAATGTTTTTGTTATTTTGAATTGTTGCTTTGCGAGAATGACCAATCATGTAATCAGCCATGTCATGGTTATTGAAAATTTTGTGGAAAAAAAAAAAAAATCTTTCAGCTCTTACATTTTATCATTAAGAGATTCTTCTTATAGTGGGCTTTTTATGGTTTCACAATCCTTAAATGTGATGAGGACCTTAGATTCTCTTTTGTTTTAGTGTAAAATGTCATGAATTGTTAGCATACAATCCATCTCACAATTTGGTTAGGCCTCTCGTATTGATGTAAGTGGTATAAGATTAAATCCCCCACATCAACCGCCAAGAGAGATTTAAATTTAAATTTTTTTATTAAGTGGTTGGGATAAAAGATTTGATTTTGAAAATTCACTTTATTTTTTTTATCTTGCCATCTATAATTGCTTCGTGATCACCATAATTTAATTTATTTAAACTTTATACCTTTAACTTCTGAAAGGTATTTACTACGCTAGTTGGTTTAAATTGATTAATAATATTTGAACGGGTGATATTTTATAACATGAATGAGCCAAGAAACAAAAAATTTCTTAATTGGAGCTGCAGATTATTATTTGCAGGGAACATGTTGGCCTTTTTAAGTGAAATGGTAGAATGAAAAAATCAGTAAATTGCTTTTGAAGTGCCTGAGAAGAAATATGGTATTGTCAATGAAAGGGAATCAAATGGGAAACAAGAATAGTGCTGATAATACTGGTTGGCAGTAAAAAATGAGAAATGCTGCTACCAGATACATTGAGAATTTGAGATCATGTTGCCATAGTTCCGATTTAAAGACTAAGTTATGCTGAGGTTGTATATCTGATTGTGATGAAAATTTGTATCAAGAACACATTGGCATGCCGAGGTCCCTAATAAAGTAAAGAAAACCATGGTCTAACATTAGACTCTTGTCATAGCTAATAGTATTGTGCTTATAAATTGTGTCTATTGACAGATTGGAAATCTTAGAGGATTTTATTACTTAAATCCATAGTCGGGAATTAAACCTCTTGCAATTGTGGGTTCATTTTGAACTTTCATGCCTTAATGAATGGGCTAACTAATCTGCTTTTGTATAATCATTGCATTTCCTTTATTGTCCAGAATACATGTGGAATGTGTGTGAGAACTTGATAGCTTTTAAGCAGCAGGGTTTTATGTCTGTTAAGTGCTAATGTTAACTCCATTATGTATTTTATGGAAATCAATCCATTGTCTTATCCAAAATTAATACAATGATGAGAAACCAATGATACTGGTGAATATATGTATTGTACTTTCATTTTATTCTTGACAAATACTTGTGATATCAAATAATTGTGAAAGTGATATCAAATAATAGTGACCGGACAAATTTAACAATATACTTAACTAAACAGAAATAGAGTTTGTAATCTGATCACATTATTTCCATCATTTTCTCTTGGCTCATTCATGTTGATTTTCCTTGTGAATTTGTCCACTACAAATGCAACTTTTTGGCTCTCATATAACATCAATCATGCGTACACATCTAGTAAAAGTGAAAAAATCAATAGAAAAGACTGTAAGTAACATTTCATTAACACTGTATGCAAAACATGTAGAGTCTCTTGTAATGGATACTTAGATGCATGTATTGTGAAGTGCAGCATAAGTTTGATGCTGTAAATTCTCCAACAGTAAATGTATTCACCCATGGATTTTGAGGTGTTTGAATGCCATGATCTCTTCCCACAATCAAATTTTGGATTTTTTTTTTTTTCAATTTCATCTGGTTATTTTGATGTAACATCTGCTTATGCAGTGTGATTGTTCCCTAAACCTCTATCTCTTGGAACAAGTCTGTCTTCAGGCCTGCATCTTAGACGCCATTATTTTTATTTGGCTGGGAATATTTTAAAAATATTGCCAATTAATTTGAAATTTCCATGTATAATCAAGCTTGAGGATGGTTCTGCCTAGTCCTTTTCCTATTCAGATCAGCAATTGAAGTACAGAAAATTGAGCTGAAAGTTTGCCCATACTTCATTTGTAGTCAATTTTTTTTTTTTTCATTTGCATTATTGTGAGTTTTTAGAAATTAGCCTATAAAGCTTGAGGATGGTTCTGCCTAGTCCTTTTCCTATTCAGATCAGCAATTGAAGTACAGAAAATTGAGCTGAAAGTTTGCCCATACTTCATTTGTAGTCAACTTTTTTTTTTTTTCATTTGCATTATTGTGAGTTTTTAGAAATTAGCCTATAAAGTGCAGCAAAAAATAAATAAATAATAATACATCTACTATCACTTCTATGGAATTTCATTTCAAGCTGGGATTTTTGTTGAAACATCTTAGTTTCAATCATAATGATGCTTTTTAGAATTTATAAACCAAAATCAGACAGCTAGGAATTTTGCTTTTGTAAACACAAGTGACTTTAAGGTACTTTTGTTTTCTGAAGCATGAAGGAAATCTTAGAAAAGCACCGTGTGCACTCAAAGAACCTTGACAGGCTGGATCAACCATCTGTTGAGTTGCAGGTTAGTTGCCTAGGTTTCTTATATTTTTATATTTTCATCATTTTTTCCTGTATATCTATAATTACTTTGACAGTAACTTCCTACAACGGCTTACATAAAAAATTTAATGTTTAAAGTATTTTAGATGCATTGTATTGAAGTCTTAATGGCACAGACAAACCCTAATCAACTAACAACTTCTGAAAGTGGTTCTTCTTTGAGCTTGAGTTCATTTTCTACTTTCCTTTTCTTGTCCTTCAGTATTTTCCTCATTTGTTGAAAAATGCATATTTCTATAAATCTTTGATGAAAATGCATGTTCTTTGCAACTTATGTTGTTTTCATTTGCTCTTGCTCTTGCAATTTGTTTTGCCCGTAGAAAACTTGCAAGTTTCTGTATTGTTGTACGGTACCATTAGGGTGCCAATCTTGATCCTATCCCGAATAATAAATTGGGATAAAAAGTTTTTGATTGGGATCCTGAATTGTCTTGGATGACGTGAATTTTTATTATTAGCTGCAGATTCTGTCACAAACTACATGTCATTCAACTATAACTGACGTGTCATGCGTATTATTAATTAAAACGGCTTGTTGTACACATTGAATGACATGTTATATTTATATAATTCACTAAACCGACTTGTCATACATTTTTAGAAATCCATATTTTAAGGTATTCGGGATCCTGTTTAGGATTTTCAAATGTCCCGAATTTCTATCCAAATAGTAAATTGGGATGATTCTTTATCTAGATTATGAGAATTTTGCTAACCCTAGGTACCATTAATGTATCCGGAGGTGACCCCATCATTTTAATATTAAATTTGCATTCAAACTTTGGTGAAAATGCACATTCTTTCCAACTTATGTTGTTTTCATTTGCTCACTCTTGCAATTTGTTTTGGCCATAGGAAACTTGCAAGTTTCTGTATTATCATATGGTACCATTAACATATCTCAAAACAACCCCACCATTTTAATATTAAATTTGCATTTCTCATGTTCAATGTTCAGTTGTACACACCTTATTCTTCTTTGTTTACTAATACGGTCTCTATATTAATTAATGTAGCTATTGGAGAACACCAACTACTCCATGTTGTTCAAGGAAGCTGCTGAAAAAAGCCATTTGCTGAGGTATATATACTGTTAGGCTTTTTTCTCCATTGATTGATTTATTGTAATGTGCACATCGATGTATAAAGCCCCTCATTAAACAGGCAAATGAGAGGTGAGGAGATCCATGGATTAAGTTTAGAAGAATTGCAGAAGCTTGAAAGGTCCCTTGAAGTCGGATTGGGACGAGTGATAGACAAGAAGGTTTGAAGTTTGAAGTAGGAATACAGTATTGGTCTCTAATTTCATCACTTGGTCATGAATCTTAGTTACTGTAGTCATGTTTTATTCTTTTCAGGAGGAAAAGATTATGAAGGAGATTACTGAACTTCAAAGAAGGGTTAGAAATTTTTCCTATTTTACAAAATTCTTTTGTTCATTTGAGCTTCTGTTAGGCATGATTACTTGAACTATTGATTCTTTCATTCTGAATTGATGAAATATATATGCAGGGAAAGGTATTGGTGGAAGAAAATGAGCGATTAAGACAGCAAGTATGAAGACACTCATCTTCTCTTTCACTCTTAGTGTTTGTTGCATGCTTCCACTTTTTGTTAATAATGAGAATTTTAATTGAAGGTGGTGGATGTATCAAATGTATATGGTGAAGAAGGCCAGTCCTCAGAGTCTGTTAATAATGCATGCAACTCATCAAACGCCCCTCCACCAGAATCTGAAAGCTCAGACACCTCCCTCAAGCTGGGGTGAGTGAAATTAGCTCATAATTTTCTGAAAAAGTACTTGATCATTTGGTTCACTTCAAAAACTCAACGTGCAAGTACTTGAAATGGCTTAAGTTTTTCATTTCTTTGCAGCTTACCATATGCTGGCTAAATAAGAAGGCCCCAGGTGTTTGCTTCATCGACTAAAGATATATATATATATATATATATATGTGGTCTTTTATTTTGGTAAGTATGACTTGTAGTAATGGAATCTAAATCTAACATCGGCTGTACTCAACAGTTAATTAAGAATGTGTACCTTAGACTGATGAGATATGATGTGACAACTATGTTTGGTCAACTATGGTATTGGTAATGACAATTAATCCCGCCACTATGTTACTGTTGATGATAACCTCATTCATTATAGAGAAAATAGTCCACGGACACTGTACATGACATGAAACCGTAATTTTGCTTACTCATGCAAAAGACTAGTAAATTGTAAGGGTAAAATGCAGTTTGTGTAACTTCTAGCTAGCTCATATAAAAAACATGTGACTTTAACTACTATGTTATTATTTTTTGTAAATTTTTATATAGACTATAGGTTACAACAGGATAACTTTGCAATCGCTAATAATATGTGCCGCCTTGAACACTGCTAGCACTGTGCGCGGATTTGGTCCTTTTTATCTTTCGTCATCAAAATTTAATTGATTGATTAATCTCTTTGTATTTGAAAACGCAAACCGGGGTCATTTTCAAATTCAAAAATAATTCTCAGCTTTCATTTTTTTTCGAAATTTTAGAAGATACCAATTTATAAGATAACGGCACTTTCCAAGTTATCGGTGTCAGCAAGAAACAGCGGACTAGTACCGCTAGGTTTTTTTCCTTTGTGGTTTTTGAAATTACACCCTTTTTTTCCCCCTTTGAAGACAGTTGTTTAATTGAAGGAAGGATATGATTGGACAGAGTATTTTTAATTTTGAAATTCTTCACCTTTTAAACCCTTAGAAATTGCACAAAGCCGTACAGGATTTTGCCTTGCAGAGAAAAAATTGCAGCAAGTCCACTAAATTTGCATGTCCAAAATTTGGAGGAAATGGTTAGGGTAATTATTATAAACAAAGAAATTTCTCTCGAGATTTTTCAATATCTGGATAGGTAGGATACACTAATGGACATTGCAGTTAAAAGGATTACAGCCGTTTTACTCTCTTTTCGATTTTGAAAGTGCTTTCTTCCTCTGCCCAAGCATATATGTATACATATGAGGACTGCCTGCATATGATAATACCATGAAATCGATTAGGAAAATAGCATATCAATGAGAGGAAATTGACTAGATAAGATACACAGAAGAAGAATGTCGAGTTCATGCCTGGCACATAGAATCCGAGCACAAGAATTGCAGCATAGAAGTAGTCAAAAGAGAAATTCCATTTGTTTGGCATTCTAAGACAATACTTCTCAGATTCCTGCAAAATTTGGCTTATAAGAATATATTGCATGTATATGAAAAAATGCCACAACTTTATCAACATGAAATGCTTTTATATGAGAAGGGGGCAGCATGAAAAATGCACAGAGGAGATAATCAATCAAAATGCGAGGCACTTCAAAACAGTAAATATGGGATGCATTAGCAAGATGGAAAGGTGCACTTTTATGTATAGAAGACCAATCCTGTTGTAGGATTAACCAGGGCAAGCAACAAAGAGCCTAAGAGAGAAGAATTTCCATAAATTTCACCATTGAAAGACAAACATGCCATCTAATCAACAATGTTTTAAGTGACAAAACTCAGCCAACAACATTTTTGCTACATTCCACACTGATTGATCTATGATTTTTAGGAAAGCAAACAACTTCATGGCAGTTAGAGGCAATAAGTACATAAAGAACTATGATTCTGGTATAAAATAATCAGTAGAGAAGAAATCTTTACCTTTATGTATGGAAGGGCAGTGTAAATAAGACCAACTTCACTCGTAATGCCAGTTGGATACAACAGCAAAAATGTGCTATACCTGCATGGCATAATTAAATATTTAATCACATAATCACAAATGACTCAATCACTTCCATAACCACCCCGAGAGCAGAAACTCAGCTTATACCTCAGCCACAAGAGCCATGAAGGTGCAAAACCAAGTGCCTCCTTCATGCCAAAGAAAGAATAGCGAATAATCTGAAATGAAAAGCAATTAAAAATCAGTTCTCACTCCACAAAACTTAACACAGAAACCGACATGAACTATCATAAAATGCAACAAATACCAATAAACAGAGGAACCAATCGCCAATGAAAACATGTGTCTTCATTTGTCAAGAAAATTAAGAATAAACATAACATAAGATTTTGCCTTCATTTATCAAAAAAATTAAGAAAAAACATAACATAAGATTTTGCCTACCTGCTAAAGCAGAAAAAGTACTTCATTAACAAAGAAAGGGCATGATAACAAGCTTTTCTCAAAAGAAATGATTCTCCAAAAACAGAAGAAAAATAAATCCAGTATAAAAATGATGAAAGAGACCTTCACATATCAAAGAAAGTCATAAAAAAATAACAAACTATATTATTTTAAAATACCCATAAACTGCCACAAAGATTATTAAGATTTTTAGAATATCTCATATCAAGAAATTTATTGAAATAAGCAGACTCCAAGAGGTATAACCACTAAAACAAATGGTTGAAGCAAATTCCCTAAAGATAACTGCCTGATATCAAATTACACTGTTTTCTACTTCACATTAAATCAATATAAATATAGTCCTTCTAAATCCAACCAATACATGTAATACATACCCCACTTTCATGAACAGTAATATTTTCAAGGATTTGGTGTTCATGCAATGGGTAGCTAGTAATTAATTGTCCCACATGGAAACAACAAATAAAAATCAGAAATTGCAGAAGTAAATTAATCAACGGATAAACAAATTAAAATGGCAAATTAAGAATCACTAACCTCAGTTAATGACCAGCTGATCACCAATGAACTAACAAGTATATGATTCTGAGTCTGCCAAACCAAAAGATTGATCATTAATTAGTTAATTTAAATGCTTCAATGTTTTTTAGTAAAATAAAATTTCATAACGTAATAAAAGCTTATACAAATTTATAAAAAAAAAAAAAAAACCTGAGGAAAACTCCATAAAATGCCCCATGTAACATACAATCTAGAGCTAATTTGTGGCAGTGTAGCTGTTATTGGAGATCTCACCAAGCCTTTGCAATAAACAAAAAAAGAATAACAAATATAAAATTGGGTTATTATGTTTGGAAATAAATTATTGGCAGGTAAATAATAAATAATTAATAAACCATATTAGTTGTAATTTGGTTTAGAGAAAAAGGGAAGTGGAGAGAGAACAGACCTAGAAGACCATGAAGAATCTCCAAAACGGCGGCGGTTTGGGCGAGCTGGAGAGGCCTTTCGACGGCTTGGTAGACATTTTCGTGGCCGGACTCGTTTAAAGTCTTCAAAGCAAGGTACAAAACCTGAGCCCTGTAAGTGAAAAATTAATTTATTAGTGAAACAACGAAACGCAGATGCGTGAAACGTAAAACGCAGAGAGGGAAAGAACTTGCCATCCGGCAAAGACGGTCCAGTTGTAGGCAGTGAGGTACAGGCGTCTGAGAAGCGACAAAAAATCCGCCATCTGTGTTGTATTGAAAATTGAAATATTGTCAAATGGCAAGTAATTAATAGAAGAAATTTAGACCATTTAAAAATTAAAATGACAGCATTTTTAATGGAGATGGAGATGTGAGAAGAGACAGGTAGGTTTGCTCAACCACTTACGATCTAACGGCCTAATTTATTTATTACCAGATCATTAGTAGCCATTTCCATCTGCCTATCAGCCATCAGACTCACCAGTAATTGCCGACATTTATTGATTATTTATTGAATAATTTTTCAACAAAATGGTTCCTTAGCAGCTATTAAAGTGAGTAATTAAGAGAAACATATATATTAGCAATAATATTATGTATTTTAAATAATATGATATTAATTAATTAATTTAATTAAAATAAATTAATTATATTATCTTATTAATTAATTAATGAATATCATATTATTTATGATAATAAATTTAAGATGCTACTATTACTCATAT
Source organism: Murraya koenigii (assembly GCA_025617385.1). Classification (NCBI taxonomy): domain Eukaryota; kingdom Viridiplantae; phylum Streptophyta; class Magnoliopsida; order Sapindales; family Rutaceae; genus Murraya; species Murraya koenigii. The sequence continues at coordinate 30,228,238 of CM046813.1, forward strand.
GTTAGCATATTATAAAATAAAATATAAAAGTTTATTAAGTTACAATTAATATAAGTTACATTCAATTTAAAATATATAAAAAATAATAACATAATAATAAGATCTATTTAATTTTTTTAGTTATTTTAAAGATAAAAGAGCTGCCTATGTTATACTATTAAATTCTCGATGATGAATCGACTTGACACTCATATATTATTATTTATGATATTGATGTCGAAATGTAATTCATCTCATTGAATTTACAAGTGAAAGGATTAAATAAGTTGCAAATTCCATCAATTATAACTCTTATAGCATGACCCTAAATATATATTATATTAAAAGAATTTCATTGTCTTTTATTTTATTTTATACTTTAATAACTCAAAATAATATTTTCTATAATTTTAAAAGGATGTTTTATTAGATAATATTTCTTATTTATTGTACTAGAAATATTATTCTACAATCACTTTAAAAATATTAAAAATGTATGCAGTTACGACGAGTTTGAACTATTTTAAATTTTAGTTTTATATCAGTTAGTTACTTTTTCATCAACTTTATTAATTATTGTTAAAAAAATCCCTAGAGCCTTCTAAAATATTGTTCTAGATGAATCTAACGGAAAGATAGTATTTTATATTATTATATATTAGTGATGATTATTTATACTTTTGATATTCTTGATATGATTATGGGTAATTTTCTAATATCTTATTATTATATGTCGCTTTGTTCATATATGTAGCATTGCCATTGTAATTAACTCACGTAAAGGAAATAAAATTGGGCCTGATTAACATTAATGGTAGTATCTAGGTAGTTTTAATAGGCGAGGTTAGGGATGGTAATGTGTCATTATTAAGCCTCTAACTGCAAAAAAATAAAAATAAATAAATTACTAAACCCACTTACAACGTGTAGCAAATTATTATTATTATTTTTTTAAAATATGTTTATTATGAGTTTTATCAATTACTAAACATGTAACTCGTAGCATTTTTTGCATGCTTTTTCGTTTAAAATTATAAATATTAACAAATATTTTTAATAATGCATAAAAACTTAAATTATATAATTGAAACTATAAATTTATAACAATAATCTAAAAATTTACATATAATACTCAATTCTAAATTTTATCAATGTAAATAAGAAAATTAAAACTCAACATTGAAACAAATACAAAATATATGTTAATATAACACAAAATATTCATGTTGTGGGTGAATTATCATCACTAATATCAATATAATGTTCCATATTTTAATTAATATACAAGTATCGTCAATATTCAACAATATTAACAAGTAAGTTTTGCACAATTACAATCAATAATTAAATAGACAAATTGATGGGCATGATTTTATTTACATATTTTTTATTTTATTGTATAATTGTTAGTTATTATTATTATTTATTTTTAATTAATTATATTATTTTATTGAATAGAAAAATAATTAGAGATTGTGGATAAAAAGGGCACGAAGAAGTTCATATTGAGAAGCAATGAAGATTAAATTGGAAATCAATTAGAAGACCAGAGAAAATAAAGCCAAAAATTAATAGTGCCTGTGCCTAACAAGAATATCAAGCCCAGATTGAAGATAATTTCCTTAAGTAATAAAGATGATACACGTGATCAATTATTGAGGGCAAACAAGCATGCAAGCAGTTGCCATGCATTATTGAAAAATAAACAAGTTATTTTGGCAATTACAGGTGCGTGGAATTATATTTGGAAAGCATGCATTAATGTAAACCATGAATTAGAATTAGAATCCTATGAGGATTCGGCCAATAATTGCATGGTAATGGGCATTATATGAGTAAAGACAACAGACGAATTAACGAGAGAGCAGGGCCGAGTGGAGAGAAGAATGAGAGGCAGTAGCACCAGCATGGATTTTACTGGTTCTATTATTTTTAATCTCTACATATTTAACTAAATCTTTTATACTAAGGTTTAGATGAAGTTTTGTTCAATAAAATAAATTATTTTTTATTTAATTAATTTCATACTTTTATACGTTAATATTTATGATTTTTATTTAACATATTTAGTTGAATATTATTAAATATTTTCACTAATTATGTCATTTATTATTGGTTATTATGATTAATATTTTACTAATCTTATACTTGAATTTATAAAGTTTATAAGTGATTATCTTTAATAATGTGTTTTTCATTAAATTATTTACTCAGAGTGCTTAGGAAAATATTAATTTTTTGTTATTCAATATTATTAACACGAGATGTTTATATATCATACTATTAAGTAGAAAAAAAACCTACATAAGATTAATTTTAATTGAGTTAATTGTAAAATTTATGAGTAGACATAGATTAATTTTGAGTTGTCACTCTACAATTAGGAATTGATTGGATTATTAGAAAATTATTAAGTTGAACGGTAATGGATTCTGAAACGCTGGTAGCTTAAATATCTTGAATTTTTATGTCAATATATTCGTTTTTTATTTTAATTGCATATTTAGTTTTAACTTCTTCAAACAAAATATATATTTTTTTTCAATTATGATAGAATTATAATTAACTTAGATTAAATTTAGCTTTCCTAAAAATTAATAGTCTTTGTGGGTTCGATCTCATTATTCATAATTTATATTTAATAAATTCGTGCATTTGCGAGTACATTAAAATTTGTCCAACACAAATAAAAATCCAAATTTAGTAAGTAATTATTAGGGAGATTTGCATATTCGTTAGTTATTTTGCTATTATTGAAATTTATACATATAAAACTTAACAACAATATTACCTAGATTTTGCATGGATAAAAAGAAAAAGAATTAATTTATCTTTGGTTATTTAAGTAATTTAAATTGACAAATATTTGTATTAAAAAAAAGTAATGATATTTGAATCCATTATTTATCTCGTTAGCTCCCACTTTTTAATTTATTTTATTTATTTCCTAAATTACCCTTTTGCTTCTCTTTCGTACACTACTTGGCAATTGCATATGGTCTTGAACTGCTCTTTCTTAGCAGAGTTGACAGTCTCTCTAATATCACATGTACATCAACCAATTACTGGGAACATATTAAATTTTGATATCATAGCGAGCAACGTAAAACTTGTAAAAGAAAATAATAGGAATAATTAATTAAATTGACAAATCATAATGTGAGGATGAGAGAAGATTTTGCCAATTTGGATTGCTTGGATTTCCTCTCTATAGAAGTCGTAGGCTTTTTCTCACTAGCAAGCTTTCCCAGTTTCATGACTTCCTTATATTAATATCCTTTCTCTAATAAAAATTTTAAACTTCAATCCATTTTTTGCACAATTTTAGAAATTGATAATAAAATAAAATCAGAATCTGAATGCTGAAAAACAATTGAAAATATTTGTTTTGTCAAATTGGATCAATTGGGTAGTCATCTAGAAACTTTGATAATCCCGGACTATACAAATTTAAGAGATCATCATTAGTTGGAAATAAAAATGATTTGTTTCAGTGCATGTTTATCATTTCTGTTTCTTCATTAGACTTCTATAACTGGGTTCTTGATCCATGATCATTTTAATACTTTTAAGATGCTCAAAATTCAAATTATCATGAGTTAGTCCATGCCACCTTTTTTTCTTTAATCTGAGATGATCGTGTTTGTGCATTGAGGGTAATTTGAGATAATGAGAGGAACTAATGAGATCGTGGGGGCTAGTAATACAAAAAAGGATTTCTAATATCACTACTCTACAAAAAATTTAGAGGATTGTCAAAAGGCCTATTAATACGAAAACCCGATTATAGAGCCTTCACTGGAATAGCCCAACAAGCACTCCTGGTGAGCCTCAATTGTTTATCCAGTTCCAAATTAGCCCAATTTTAAGTGAGCCTATCATTCGTGACACGTTGACCTTTCCCCTATCCTGTGGCCCATCGGTCTGCTTTACATGGAGTTTCTGAAGAAAAAATCTAGACGAGTCAAATTTATGATAAGTTTCGCTGTAGCTTTTCTTTCTTTTTTTTTAATATTATATTTACAAATCTATTTTAATATTTTGTGCCATCCAAAATTAATCAACAGATATATATACTTTTTGTCCGAATGGATAATCAACTGACGGCTACTTTCCGAATATGGAAGAAAATATTATCCATTAATACAAACATTACCATTTAACTAACGAGTGTTCTTTGGATAGGCTAAATATTGTTTTTAATGGTTATATCATGATTTATTATTTCTAATTTGTATATTCTCTTATTATTATTATTTAATTAGATCATTACTTTTTACTTCAACTCAACCTATTAAAATTTTTAAAAAATTATAAAACAATAGAGTTTTTTCACCTAAATCAGCCCAAAGAGGAAAAAAAAAAATAAAAAGCGGCATAAACTTTTTGCAAAAGAATGTTTGTGCATAAACAGCAATGAATTTTTTTAACTTATATATAATAAGCACACATCATTTTCCTAAGAGAAAGACGCACGAAAAAGCCAACAAGAAGATGCTGACGCACACGGCCAAAATAGAATAAATAAGAAAACATGCCGTGCCGTGAACTCAAATGCAAGGGCACTTCCTTTCCATTGATCAATTATTCAGCAAGTAATGAAATTGCAAGCACGTCACAACAAAACAATGACCCATTCAATTTTGATTTCATTATTCATCACAAAGTTAGAATTTTTTTTTTTTTAAATCTATTTATTCTCTTTGGTGTCACACAATGTCTCATTCACATATCAACGTCTCGGGCAAAGCAGATTATTGAATGCTATTTTTCGGTTGACTGAAGGGCCCATTAAAATATTTGTAACACTATCACTAGTCACTACCACTCTCATATAATTTTTCGAGGTGTCGGTGCAGGACCAAAGTGAGAAAAAAAAAAAAACTTTATCGAAAAGGAGGACACAAAAACCAAAACTGTAGTAAGTAAACTCCAAGTTTAACGGTACAAATCTTTAAACTCAGTTTGTCCCACTTGGGTCCCACGAAAATGACGGAAGCTAAAGTCGAGGTTCACAGGTGTCCATGTGAAGATGCCTTACAACACTGACAGAAAGGTAGATGGAGAGAGTGATGATACATGTGATAATGGCCGCTGCTTTTTGCTATTTCCATTGATTGTCCTTTTTTCTTATTTCTTGGTTGTTGGTTTGGTTTTCGCTATCACTCATATTGAGGGTGACGAAGTTGTTTCGATCTGAGAGGCGTTGAGCTTTCAGAAAATGAAGTTTCAGTACAAGAGTAATGATTACCAGCAGCCTCAAAGGAATGGAGCTCTTGCTGGGCTATTGGTGCTTCTTTTTCCAGTTTTATTGCCTAGTTTGTTCAGCCCATTAAGCCATGCCTCGCCTTCTATGTTCTCGGTATGTTCATTTTTCCAAAATTATTATTATTTTTTTCATGACAAGTATTTTTATTTTTTTCATTATTATTTGACTGTTTTCGATCAAGGTTTTATAATTTTTTTTTCTCCGGTTGTTGGAGTTTGGGATGCATTATTTCTATTCATGTTTGTGTCTTTATTGCAAGATTATAGTCTAATTAGTTTCTAGTGAAGTGATACGAGGAAAAAATGGAGAAGTAGTGGAAGTTACTAAAAATGGAAAGAAGGGATTGGTGTAAGCAAATGTGAAGACAAATGGCAGCGGAATTGGGTGCTTTTTTGTAGTTAAATTTCAAGTTAGTCAGAAAATATGGCAAGTTGAGGTTTGGTGATTATTATGCCTGCTCTGAATCTGGTTCATTTGGGAGATTTATGAGTTGTATGCTTGACTCAGAGCTCTTATTGCCATTCTCTAATGAATTGGTGCCTGGCATGTGTGGCTCAATGTTATCTGGAGGACTGCCTAAGTGACCCTCGCCGGAGTTTTTTTTTTTTTGTTTTTAATTTTTTATTTCACCGTAGTTGTCCTAGATTTATTCTCCTTACCTGGAAACTAAGATGAAAAGAAATGAATGCTGTTAGCTTAAATGGTCAGTGATGCAACCTTATTCGTCATCAAATTGATTGATTATGTGAATACCATATTAGGCGCTTGTTTATCATCAAGTCTAGTCACAGCTTACAGAGATCAAGATGACCAAGGTAGCAATAATGATACCCAATACTTCATCACAGTGGAAACTGTTTTCCTGCACAAAATCCTGTAGACATCTGGATTCTGGAACTCCCCGGATAAAACCAAGTTAGATTGGTCCCTGTCCTCGTGGATGGAAAAGACAATAAGGTCATTTGGGGTAAAATTCAGCATTGACACTGATAACAATTGCTTTTTTATTCCTTGTAAAACATATGTGCATATAGACCTTAATAAGGTAAATCTGTTGTGGGATATTGATAGCTTATTATGTGTAAAGCTATGTGCACATTCCCATGGACTGCTTTACCTTCACTTAAGTAACATGCCCCCTTTAGAGAGAGGTGAGTTCATGCGCAGCAATACATGCTTATAGATATGCTATATTTATTCTGGTATAGTGAGTGTATAATCGATCCTTTGGGGAAAGTACTTTTATTTAGTTATTGGTTTGTTTACTGCAGGAATGGAGTGCCCCAAAACCTAGGCACTTGCCTCTTCTCAAGAGTGCTTTGCAACACCAGAAAGTGAGTATTGTTATATTCAGCAGATATGGCTCAAACTTTTGTATGCAACTGATGCATATTTTGTTTTTTAATCTTATTGACTTCTTCATGCTATGCTAGTGTAAGGGTTTTGTTTATGAATAAATCAGAATTTATTGTAGACAGCTATAAACATGGACAAAGATAACTTGCATGATGGTAACAATGGCAGTCAACATTGAATCACACTGGAAGCTAGTTTTCCTTCTCAAAACCAATTGACGTCTGGAAGTCTCTGCATATAAGTGGGTTAGATTGAAGGTGGACCCTTGCTTCTGGGGGCAAAACAAGGCAAGGTTATCTGGGGTAGTATTTTTGCTCTTAAAATTTGCAATATGAACATTTCACTTCATACTTGTTGGAAATCATATACAGAAGTTCACACGTTAATGCTTTTTGCTGTTATGTTCATTTAGTATGTTTGAAATAATATTCATTGTCCAATTAGCGTTATTTTGGTAATGCTATTTGCATAATTTCCAAAGTAGAATTCAATGTTTGAGATAGGGAAATTGGTATGCATCAGAAAGTGGCTGTAATCATGCTATAATTATCTAGCAGCAAATCAATAAAATACACCTTTAGATGAAATTGTGTTTTTCATTGTTTTTCTTTGTTTTACAGGAACCAAATGCTCCTAAACCTAGGCACTTACCTCTGTTCAAGAGTGCTTTACAGCGCCCAAGTGTAAGCAGCAGTCTGGCAGTATAATCTATGTTTTCTTTGTAATTTTCTGTTTCGCAAGTTGTAAAACCCTAGTTTGATTTCCTTTGTATCTTATTCAGGCAAATGCCAAGCAGTCTGATCTCTGGCTACCTTTGGCCAACCAAGGATGGAGATCATGTGCTCAATCTTCAAATAACCCTCGTAAGTGCAAAAAATAAAATTAAATATACATTGTGTCTTTTGCAATTTTCAATATATGCCATGCAGAGTATGGAACTTAAAAATTTCTAACTGCTCTTGCTTGAATAAGTATCCTCTACTTTTTTACCCTTCTCCTAAGATTATTCTTGTTCACTCTTCTAATTTTTGTTGGACTCGCATCATTGTTTGAAGCAGCATTACCTCAGAAATCTCAAGGATACATTCAGGTATTTCTTGATGGAGGGCTAAACCAGCAGAGAATGGGGGTAGGTAATTGAAGATTTTAATTTATATTTTCACCAGATCTAGTAGTGCTAAGATGCTAGATCATGAAATTTCTATTATTCTTTTTGAATTTTGCTGTTTCTCAAATGCTGATTCTTCTTTGCTTCATAATGACGGATGATTTTCAAGTTCTTTTCTTTGTAGATATGTGATGCAGTTGCTGTTACAAAAATTCTGAATGCAACACTTGTGATCCCACACCTTGAAGTAAATCCTGTTTGGCAGGATTCAAGGTAATTCTCTTGCAGAAGTAACCTTTACTTTATTTTTTCTTATCTATTGTGAATAAATCTCCTTGGATCTTGAGGAAGACATTTTCTGATGTTCTTTTACTTTTCCCTACAGCTCCTTCATGGATATTTATGATGTAGATCACTTTATTAATGTATTAAAAGACGATATTTCTATTGTTAAAGAACTGCCTGACGAGTTCTCTTGGAGCACAAGGGAGTATTATGCCACAGCTATTCGTGCCACCAGAATCAAAACAGCACCGGTTCATGCTTCGGCTAACTGGTACCTAGAGAATGTCTTGCCTGTACTCCAGAGGTTGGTCACCTGAAACTGTTAATTTCGATATGGAGTAATTGCATTGCCAAGTTCTCTACTGATCCTTTCAGTTTCCCTTACATTTCTTTCAAAAAAACGTACGAGTTCTGATAATTCTTCTTTTTAGTTAGTTAAATTAAGCTGAGATTATAGGGTTGAAACAATATTTGAAATATTTGATACTCACATGACTTTAGTTCCATAATGTTAAACCTTTTCATTTTTTGGGATGAGCTTTTAGTTCTGGGGTTATTTGAAATTTAGCTGGTTAGCTTGAGAATTCCTGAGATCTTAATTACTTCTATGCGGTCCAGTTATGGGATTGCTGCAATTTCTCCATTCTCTCACCGTCTGACATTTGACAACTTGCCGATGAACATTCAACGGTTACGTTGTAAAGCAAACTTCCAAGCGTTGATTTTTGTACCACATATCAGAGCACTTGGAGATGCCCTTGTCAGTCGCCTGAGGCATCCTGCAATAAAAAATAGAGGACTTGATAGCGTCCATATGCAGGAAAGCACTTATACAAATAAAATACAAGAGCCGCTGAAATTTGTCGTGCTTCACCTTCGGTTTGATAAGGTATGTTAGTGTTTCAGAGATTCCGATTCTTGTTGGTTTAGGGGGTTGATTGGGTTAAATTTGAGGTTTTTTACCATGTAGTATTTAAGCTCATTAAAAGTGAGAAAAACCCGTGATTCAGATTCTTTTGGAAATGCTTCTTTTAATTTTTCATCTTTGCTTTGTGCTTTATTCAAGAATCAGAGTATTGAAAACTCAGGGATGGAAGTTTGACACCAATTATAAATTGATTTGCTTACATTGTAATGTTATCTGTCCTTAAAATAGTTTTTTTGCCTGCTTAGTTCTTTAGATAATTGTTGAGTTCATTCCAAATGTTAAATTGCTCTCTTCATATATATGACATCCATTAGACTGAGTGGATGTAATTGAGTACACTCAGTGAGAAAAAAAGTTCACTTAATGTATTTAGCTAACGTGTGATTCGCTCATCATATACTGTCCATGAGTACATGCGATTATGCAGGGCATGGCGGTTCATCAGGGTGTAAGATATATCTGGCCTTATGCTCTTTACATGTGATCATGCAGGACATGGCAGCTCATTCTGCCTGCGATTTTGGTGGGGGCAAAGCTGAAAAATTAGCTCTGGCGAAGTACCGACAAATGATTTGGCAGGGAAGGGTTCTGAATTCCCAGTTCACTGATGAAGAGTTGAGGAGTCAGGGGCGTTGCCCATTGACCCCAGAAGAGATTGGGTTGCTACTTGCAGCATTGGGGTTTGACAACAGTACTCGTCTTTATCTTGCCTCCCACAAGGTCAATTTGTATTAACTTGGGCTAGGCCTTGCTACTTTGTCTTCTCTCGTTTCCTTTAGAGAAGTGTTTTGCTTCCAAGATTTAATTTATTAATATAACTGTTTTCAGGTATATGGTGGAGAAGCTAGGATTTCTGCTTTACGAAGATTGTTTCCACTAATGGAAGATAAAAAGAGCCTTGCTTCTTCTGAAGAAAGAGCAGGGGTTAAGGGAAAGGCTTCATTGTTAGCTGCATTGGATTACTATGTTAGCATGCACAGCAACATTTTCATCTCTGCTTCCCCAGGGAATATGCACAATGCATTGGTGAGTACTATTACAGATTTTTATGAGGACTTTTTGATGCATCTAACAATTTGGCATCACAAAACCAAATGCTATGTTCAGTCTGTAAAAGGCTGTGCTTTGCTCTGCAAATAAATTGTGGTTATTGCCCATCCAAATCCAGTCAGGTTAAAGAAAATAACTTTGAATACCGTATTTTATAATGAAGCAAATCAATGGTTGATTTTTGATGCAGCTAAGTGAAAAATTGGGATTTAGTCATTAATTGGGGGGTGACAGTGATGGGAAAATGTGAAGTTGGAACTTTTAATAATCATTAACTATATATTTATATTTCGAATTATTGTTAACTATATTTGGAATAATAATTAATGATTCTTGTGTTCTTTTAGGAGTATTATCGGATGTCAAACTTGTATGTAAAAAATAGGCTACTATATTTGGAATAATAATTAATGATTCTTGTGTTCTTTTAGGAGTATTATCGGATGACAAACTTGTATGTAAAAAATAGGCTGCTTAAGCCCAAATTATTATTAAAAGGACTTTGTTATAGCCCAAATCAAAATTCATTAAAAAAATAACAAGAAATACTTTTAATAATAATTGTAATAATTTTTTGATGATAACAGGTGGGACACCGAACTTACGAAAACTTGAAGACTATAAAGCCGAACATGGCATTGCTGGGCCAACTCTTCTTGAACAAAAGCCTTAGTTGGTCAGAATTTCAGCAGGCAGTGGTTGAGGGACATGAAAACAGACAAGGCCAGATCAGAATAAGAAAACCAAAACAGTCTATATACACGTATCCTGCTCCCGACTGCATGTGTCATGTTTAAGGTGCTGAGGGATATGAATTGCTTTCTTTATGAGCTTATTTGGCTCCACATTTATTTATGGCTCAGTATTGGTACTATAAATAAGCAATCATGCAATTTACTATTATTAGTGCTATCTCTCGTATGTAATTGCTCGTGTAGTGTATTGGAGGTGGAAATGATGATACAGGGACAGGCTTGGTTCTGTCAACATCTTTTGGGTCTGTTAAGAGGTTATTGAGCTGCTTTTGCCGCAACAGAACTGCATTGTAATTTATGATTCAATATTACACGCCTTTTTTTATCTCTTGCTGTTTGTAAAGCTCAATATAAAATCTGTTCTTTTTGTGTCAAAAGTAATTTACCAGAAACTGCTCATGCTCGGGTGAAAAGGATTTACCAGAAACTGCTAATACTCTGGTGAAAAGGATGCCATAAGAACACATTCTGAAAGCTGACTATTGCAAAAATGTCATAACAGAAGAACCTCTCAATAGAGAATTGCTAACACTACAGTTTTGGTGGTAATATCTTGTAAATTCCTACTTTATCAGGACACCACAGTTATCCATTAAATCCAGTCAAGCTAAGTCTCTGATTTTCTGAAGAAGCAAACTGAACTTAAAAGTACAATGCCGTGTAAAATTGTAAATTCTGCAATTTCTCAAATCATTTAACTGTTAAGAGGACCGCACTCATTGGCCTAAGACCATACATTTATAAATGTGATAAATGATACAATTGAACAGCTGAAAAATTTTGTTTAATCTATTGATTTGCCAGTATCTTGCAATTTCTGGACACTAGACTCTGATGGCACCGACCACTAAGATTACAGTGAGAACATGTACAATGTATGACGCATCTTCAAAAAAACAGAGCCCCAATTCAATTTTCAGACAGAAGTTAGCAATTCACAGGTGCAAGCAGAATAGTACATCAGTTACCCTAATTACTCTCACTGAAACCAGATGTTGCACTGGGTGTGGCCGGAATCTGGCCATCTTTCCTTTCCTTCTCAGCAGTTGAAGATCCATTGCCATTTCGGTTTGCAGCAGTCAGTTCCTTCACCACTGGTTGAGAGGAATGCATTCCTTCCTCAATAGGAAGCGTCCTCTTTGAGCCATCCAACGCGACACCAAGAACTATATTTTCTTCCAAGGCAGGCCTTGATGTTGGTGGTTGTGTTGAAGGCAGCTTGTCGCTTTCCTGTTTTGATTCCTGTAAGCTGCCTGCTTTGTCAGAGCTACCTGATGAGGGAACGGAAGGATTATCAATCTTACTATTCCACGTTACTGTTCCCTGACCTACAATCTTGGGCTGCTTGCTGTCAGATACCTTTCTGTCTTTGGTTGAGTTATCAGAAGTTGAGCCCAAAACTGTGGGTTCAGAACTTGAAATTTCTGCAACCTTAGAATTTTTCTTGGGGAAAGATTTTGATGTCGATTTAACTGTTACTTTGTCAGCAACCTTCGGATCAGACGTCTGTGCTGCTGCACCATTATGGTCCTCTCTTGCGTCAGAATTTGGTGCTTCTGGGATCTTGGCATCTGCCTTGTCCGACTTTGATGACACACTGACTTTAGAATCTGCTTTGATGTCAGGTGTAGGCCGCGGCATGGTCTTACCATCTTGCTCTCCACTCGAGCGTGATGGGCGAGTTTGAGATTTTGTTTTATCTTCTCCATTGATTCTGTAAGGTGGTTCAATCAGTAGCAAAGGACGGTTAGATGACATTCCACCTCGGTTGTATATTGTATCTGCAAATGGTACATTTTCCAAGTCGGCATCACTAAATATTTTCTGCACAGTGCGGATTGGTGTGGCTAGTCGGGCTCTGTGATGGCTGATCACTCTAAGAAGATCCAACAGTATAGCTTCCTGTTTCATAAAAAATCGAAAACTTAATAATGAGCTAATCAGGTATGATCAAATATAAGTGGAATGGTGTCCTCATATTGACAACGAATGGTCAACTAAAATTATTATTATTATTACTGCTACTAATAATAAATAATGAAGGACCTATTTCCAAAAATTACAAAACTTCTACAATGACCAAAATGCAAAAGTGACAACTTAATTGAGGGTAATTTAAGAATTATGAAAATTTAATGGAGGTAAAATGAGAAGTTCAAGAAATGAGAACTTGATTCCTAATCCTCCATGGGAATCAAGTTCTCATTCCTTAATCTGAAAAATTATGTGTGTCCCACATGTTTCATTCTCATTCCTCCTCCTACCTTAATAAGTAAACACCATCAATCATTCTCATTTCAGATTATGATCTCCCTAATCCTACAAGTAAACACACCTATGAGTAAAGAAAGCTAATGGGTCGGGTGGAACGAGGCGCAACATGAGCACACTTCGACAAGACAGACGGCTTGGCACAACACGCATGGAGGCTAGGCTGGGCTTAAATTTTCAGGCACACGGGCCTTAAAAGCATAGCACAATTTGAGACGCACCAAAACACAGTACGTTAAAAAAACTCACAAAAAGCATACTTCAAATTTTATAATTTAATTTCATTTGAATTACACTAATATATTCTTTAAATAAATATGATTGAATTTAACAACATTAAATCTAATTATATTTTGTTCCATTTCAATTTTCAATTGAGTTGAATTTGTACCCTCTCTTTTCTATTTTTTGCATCTGGAATTTAATATACTTCAAGTCAATGAATTAATTCCCTTCTGATAAAATTTAATGAAAAATATTGTAATTTGGCTCATTTGTATTTTTATTATAATTTATATTTTTAAAAATTGAATGATTGAACTTTTTATGCCCTATTTAAATATTTTTACATTAAATAAATATAAATTTGCTTGGCCAGTGGTTAAAGTGTTGAGGTGTTGATGGCAGTTCAATACCCATTGTTGTTAAATTTGATTTTTCTTTTTTTATAATCAAGGCAACAGCCCAACTCAATTTAAAAAAAAAAAATAGGCCTCTTGCCAAGTACAGCCCACTGCTAAGCGCACAGCACAGCCTACATGGGCCGGCCTCCCAAAAAGTTGGGTTCATGGGCCGTCCTGGCATGCGTGCCCTCATGGACACGGCCGTTGGCCATCTCTAATTGAGAGGTAGAACTAATAAAGTGACAAATCTTACCTTGACACACAGATACTCTTCATGGTGTGAGGTCTTCACAAAACAGGACACCAAGATCTGTAAAATCCCATAAATAAATAAATATAACAAATACACATAAGTATTTATAGAGCAATCGATGATAAGGACACAGTTTTATAGAGAATTTCTTACTACGCACGTTAATAAGCTAAAAATATATGTTAGTGCTGCTTTGGAGATGTGCTATTCATGTAGATGATGAAAACTAGAAGACTAGATTATACAGACCCTTCTATTCTCCCCAACAACTATCAGATGCAATCTAGAAAAGTGTGGCAGATAGAATCATCACTTTCCATGAAGATTAAGACATTTAACACTAACCAAAAGAGCTTGATTTTCAGGATTGATATTGTCCAGAAATACTCTTCTATGCAATCTCTGCTGCTCCACTTGAGGATTCTTAGCCAGGACTTTACGCATGTCAGCAACAATATTCTGCGGAGAGAAACAGCCCGCAAAAATTTATTTAAAAGGAGGTATGCTAGCACAATTTAATGACTCAAAAAGCACCTGGCATCATGAAAGGGCATGCAAACTAGATAACTCCTTACATTAATCTTATGAACATCCAAATGACTAATAGCTAGGTGAGTTTTAATACGCCAATGGGATTTTTGGCTGAGATTTCTCACAACATTCACTGTAAACTTGTGGTTTGGAATATGAACGGCTTCACGATCTTCACCCCTTACAATCGTTGGTGACCACCAGCCCACATGCTGCAGGCAGTAGAAAAACATCAATAGACTCAAAAGAATGTACCTTGTAAACTATTATTCACTCTTATTGAAACCCACAAAAAACAAAAACGTCTTTACCAAAGCACAAATGTATCACATTAATACCAAAACATATAAAACATACATCCAGAAAAATCTGTTTACAATAGAACAATTGTAAATGAGGGGTTCAACCTCAAATACGAACCTCAACAGTACCAGACACTTCATAGCCTTCAATCTTTGTTTGTATCCATTCATTCACAATAAAAGGCCTAGTTGCATGAATCATTGCACTTGAGAGAAAGTTTGTGAATATCTAAAATAATGAAAACAGCCGTCAAGCTTTGGAGGTCAAAAAAGCTAAAATTAAAATGAGACTTCATGAAAAAAAAAATTTACTATATTCTACCTCGCGACCAGCAAGAGTCAGCAGCACTGTACCGAGACCTCCAGCTGTAAGCCACTTCTGGGTAGAAAAACCCAGCAACTCCATGAAAAGTGAAGCAGATGCAACCCAGACAGCAGAATATACAGCTTTCCCTGCAAATTGGAAACCCATCTGCCAAATTGCAGGAAAAAAACAATTTGTAAACATCGCTATAAAAAAATTAGTTTAAATAATTGCCTAGCATTTCAAGCTGACTAACCAAGAATAAAAATGGAAAAGGAACATTATCCTCTCTGTTTGACATACTTGTTAACCAGTCTATGAAATTACATATGATAGATACGTCACCTTATGAACCAGTCAATAAAATTACATATGATAAACATATAAACAGATTGCTGTAAAAATATCCCAGGGGCTGAAGTTCATAATGGGGATAAAGCCTATGAGAGTTGAGATGACCTAGTGTCCATAATAAATAGTGTTGAGTGATTTGAACTAATATAATCTAATCACAAAAGGTCTCAAGGATGATGCACCCCATACCCATTACAAGTGATGACAACTACACAGTCCAAACAGGAAGACAGGTTGAAATGCATAGTTTTAGAGTTTAAATACTTTGTTAGGCATTCACACCTTAGCTTAAGCTTTTAAGTTAGTTGGTTACTTGAAACATAGGTAACTAGTAAGTAAAGACCCTGAATGCTCTAAATACTATCACAGTATCGCCAAAATAATAATGTACACAAACAAAAGGTAATTAAATAAATTTAAATTATGTAAAAACTCTTGATTTGTACATTTCTTGTATCGCCAGAGTCAGTAGTCTCCATGAAGAATTTCTGTGCTTGTTGAATCAGGCTGCACAAGAAAAATTGGCCATGATTAATGATCATGAAGCAACAGTAAACACTGCAATATCTGCATTTAACAACCACAATAAAATAAAATGAAATTTTTTCTAGCTATTTAGTAATCAGTCATATAAAGCAGATTTATTTACAGACAGTAGCAGATGTTTTACTTAAAAAAAGGCAGAAGGAAATGACACCAGAACAAAATTAGGATATGAAGAATCCCCAAGAAATTCAGGACCCCAGTGGTTTGTTGTGTAAAGCTAAGGGAGAGAGTAGAGACCACCTCTTTACTCGTTACCGTACAGCTTTAAAGTTGTGTGGCTAATAGAGGCAGCTTGATGGGAGTTGTTCCTGAGTTGTGTTTGTGTTTATTTGTGGACCACTTTTGTGCTTTTGCAGTCTTAGAAGAGGATGTTTGGTAAGGAAAATTTTGGAGCAATTCGAAACGAAAGGAATATGAGATGCTAGAGATGAGGAGACAAGTTTCCTGGGATACAGAATTCATTATTTGGCATTGGGTGTCCATGACTAGATAATTTCAGGATTCTTCTTTCTTCTTTCACTCTGGAGATGGCAGGCTGTTCTGCATTACAATTGGATGTTGGAACTCTAAAGGGCATATAATCTAGATACTTTTGCACAAGAGACATTGAGATGGAATATCTAATTTTGTACCTTTTTGACAAAAATGAAATATAAAAAGTTTTCTTATCAAAGAAAAACACTGCTAAAGCCAAAAACCACACAAGCAACCTACCCGATTATTCTGTAATATTCTTATAGTAAACTCAGAGTGACTCTAATCAAGTCATTTCAAGAAAATCAGTAGAGAAAACAAAGCATACTCACCTCGATAAACAGTACGCAAATGCTAGAACAGTTGACAACGATCTAACAAAGTTCAAAAGGCGTTGCTTAACAACCTCACCGGCTTCTGTAGGTAGAACTACTGGATCCAGTGCTCTGCAAGACACACATCTCTTATTAGTATTCTAATTAAGAAAATCAGAAACTAGAATGTTACATAGAATAAAGTATCCACAGCACACAAATAAAATGTCACCCAAACCTGCATATAAATATTGCCCCAGTCCACAGCATCAGAGGCTGAATATAAGAAGCCATGACATGGTGTGTTTTGCTCTTTTTCCAACTATTATCACTCTTCTGCAAAATGTCGCAGTTAAGTCATGATCGAATAATTATAGAACAAGTCAAACTAACTCAGATCGGAGTGTCTACATGGAAGGAACTGAGTAAATAATACAAGGATGAAAATTTAAACAAAGTGCACATACCCTGAGGAGAAGATTCCTGCTCTGACGCATAAGTGGTCCAAGACCCCATGTGGCAAAAACAATAATAGCTATTGCTGGAACCAAATTAAGTACTAGAGGACTAAATTGTAAAGCATTATATGATCTGCATGATACAAAATTATCAATATTTACAATGTATGCCAGGATAGAACACTAAGTATAAACAATGTCAACAGTTACACCATCAAGTTCCATACAATTATGAACACAAAAAAATGGACTTAATATTAACAAATTGCACATCAGTGATATTATTGTAACTTCTACAAACATAAGGACATTCAAACTTCATTTCTTATAAAATAACATGTGGTGTTGATTTTCAATTTGTTCTTTTTAAAAGATATCGTTTATGTATTTGTTTTTTCAGTCTACAATATGCAGACCTCAGATCTATCTGGAAGACTGTAATACAAGTTCACAGACTGATGACCATGATGAAACCACACAAGACTACAAGACACCTAATCTGTTGCTCAAGAGGTGGAGTTACCTAGGCACAGTATTTGCAAATACATCCCAAATGATGTGCAATGCACACCTTGAAGAACCATCTTAATATCAACTACATCAGTCTTCAATCTGCTACCTCCAAGTCCAATTAGATTATTTAATAATATGTTAACAATCACATATTACCAACACACAAATCAATATACTATAGTCCCTGGTCTAGTATTTGGGTGGGAAACTTGAACAGTTCTATCCACAAGGAAATCAATTCTGGCTGTTCCCAGATTCATTGTTTATGTCCTTTATCACGTATATAGGGGGGAAAAAAGGAAAAGAAAAAATCTTTATGCCAATAACATGCTGTATTTACCCCTCTGTTATGTGCTTCCAAATCAAGTTAGGTGTAATTGAACCAGTGCATTGCATAAAAAGTAATGAAGGGAGCAATAAAATTACAAATGATATGTTTATGCGAAACAGTTAGTTCAATGAGGAAAGTGTGGCTTTGTGTGGACATGCATGCACAACAAT
Source organism: Murraya koenigii (assembly GCA_025617385.1). Classification (NCBI taxonomy): domain Eukaryota; kingdom Viridiplantae; phylum Streptophyta; class Magnoliopsida; order Sapindales; family Rutaceae; genus Murraya; species Murraya koenigii. The sequence goes on from CM046813.1 coordinate 30,246,412, forward strand.
GCATAATTATGTAAGCAAAACAAAAGGAAGAAAATTACTTAGTAAATGCAATTGAAGCAGCTTTCATGCCTGGAAGTTGACAAGGTTGACCTGGTAAAGGAGAAAAATGGCACCTAATTCTATTGCTTCTGCAAGGTAGAGGATGCATCTGCCTGTATGGACTGCCTGAAAGGTTAAAACTTCGAAAATCTTGTGGCCAAAACTGTAAAATAAAGAGACATTTCCAAGATTTGTCAATAAATTAACAAAATTTCCATAACAATGGTAGAATATAGGAGAGATACAGGGTAAATTCCAGCATATCTGCACAAAGTACTACAAACAGGACAAGTATAGATGAATAGGATACAATTTCCTTCTAGACGAAAAATTCTCGGGTGTTCTGTCTTTTTACCACACGACATGACAGTCATAATCCCCCTATACGACATAGAAACATAAAATCCAACAAACTACCATAACTCTAACAAGTATGCTTAACTATGATCATACAAACAATTAATAGAACACCTATTCATCTGTAAATTAGATTTTTATGAGGCAAATAACAGCTTTGTTTCTGTAAGAATGATAACATGTACAAGCAAAGTGATGGGATATCATTGAAACTTTTGGCTGGGAAATTGCTACCACATCTCACCATGAGGTCATAAAGCATCAGTAAACCAGGGTCTCATCAGAAAGGACCCCTAAGTGAAACAATATGTAATGAATGCTAGATATATATATCGGAAGTGTCAGTGGAGAAAAAAACATAAAAGCTACATATGTCAGCATTTAAAATAATGATCACATATCCACCATTATTAATCATTTGCTACAAAATTGTAAAGGACATCATCCAATTTAAATTTAAAAAACACTGATTCTGGCATTCGCAACTAAAAAACATACCGAAGCACGGGATGTAAGGGTGGCACTGAGTAAATGTGATTTCCCTCTTCCGATAACATTCTATATAAAAATATATATATATATATCAGGACACAAATGCAACAACCAAAAAAGGAATTAAAAAAAGAAGTATGATTTTTGTACCGGGAACTGTTTCTTGAAGACCTGGTTCCTGCAAAGTCCCAAGTCATGGGACAATTGCAAAGAACCAGCAGAAGCCATGGCTGGATTGATACCAATAAGCAAGATGGTGCCACTAGTAGCATAAGATCATAATACTATTCTTTAACAGTCGACCTGAAAAAACAGGATTTGACTACCTTGTGACTTCAGAAACTGGAGCACAAGAATTAAAATTTATCTATAGTGGATGGATGCAAAATGTTAGCTTTGAAACTTTCTAGAACACATGCCGACATCGAAAGAATATAATAACCTTAATCAAACTTAACTAGTGATTACTTTGTCTAGTTTCAATTCAGAATGAGAATCATCTTTTCTCAGTAAATTACTTTGAACTTAACCTTTACCTCATATAAGGACAAAAAATTTACTTTTTTGTTGTGGAAACCGTAAAAATGTAGTTCAATATCAAAATTTTCATTATATTCCAATTCATCAGTTAAATGCAACTCTCCTAAATCCCTATAACTTTCCATCAGTTGACTCGCTCAAGAAAATATTAAATTAAAACATACAGAACAGAATCTTATTTAAATGGTAAACATAGATTTTTCTAAAATAATAAAAAAAAAATTTGAATCATATAGATACCGAAAAAATGTAATGTAAAGATAGAAACTTCTTCGAATAATAGGGGGGAAAAAAAAGCTAAACTGAATAGAATAATTTCATATAAATAAAAGTTACCTTGCAATCAAAAGGGTGCCGATGGGGCAGAGAATTTCAAGCCTCTATTCGAAATAAGCTTCCTGCAATTTCCACCTTTTTTTTCGCAAATTATTTATTAATTTTCGTATGGACTGTGGAGGCGCCGCCCGTTGAGAAAGAGAGAAAGATAACCTGTATCGCCAAGTAATTGCCAATCATGTGTACACACTCATTTACAATAGTGGTGATTAATGGGCCACGTGGAGTGCCACGTTAGAAGACGTACAGCATCAGCTTATTTAAAAAAAATAAAATAATTATTTCCAAAAATCACTTACTTTTTTTAAAAATAATAATAATGAAAATAATAAAAAGTAAACTCTCTGTCCGGCTTTCTGGAAATGGAAAAAGTCGTATTTTTGTTTGCTCTTAATTTGGAAATAAATAAATGGTAAAAAGTAAATAATAAAGCTGTTGTGTCCGAAGGAACCAGAAAAACGACTTCTCTGCACTCACACAGGCCACAGACACAGAGAGCGAGATGGGAGATTTGGAGAAGGTGAAAAACGAGGCGTTGGAGATAATTGGACAATTCGAGAATCTGCCTCCTTTAGTTGTATTCGATCTCGATTACACTCTCTGGCCTTTCTATTGGTACGTGCTTTTTTTTTTGAATAAGGAAAAGAAAATTTCATTTTTTGTTCTCAAATACACAATTGATTCAAGAAAATGCAATTTGATTCTGTGTAATTTGGTTGAATTTTCAGTGAGTGTTGCTACGAAGATGAAATGCCATATCTGTATCCGCATGCTAAAGGAATATTAGAAGCATTAAAGGAGAAAGGAATCCATGTGGCTGTTGCTTCAAGATCACCAACTCCTGACATAGCCAAAGCATTTCTTCATAAATTGGGCATCCACTCCATGTTTGTGCCCATGGTGCGCCTCTCATGTTGCATACTGTGTATCATATTCTTCCTTTTCTTCTTTTCAATTTCTGCGTTTATTCTTTTTGTTGATCTCTTCTGTTTTATGTGTGCTGCTGCTTATGTAGGTTGTAATTTATATGTATATAAAACACCTATCAAATGCTTCTTCTTCCGGAAGCACTTATGCAATTTTCCATTTTCACCCAAAAATGATGTAGTTTATTCATTGAAATTTTTGAAATTAGGCATTCAATGCTGTTGGAAAAAGTGATCTCAACGGTTCTAAAAACATTCACAAATAACAAATAAAATGCTTTCTTACATGTTTGATGTGACTACGTCAAAATTTTGGATGGCCTCATTCCAAATTTTAAGAGCCTAACATCTGGTTATAGGCAAAAAGCACAAGCAAATTATTGTCATATTCGGTATGCTTTTATTGATTCGACCAAGTAACTGTTCCCTCGAATGAAATGCAGGAGATTTTCTCTAGTTGGACTCACAAAACCGACCATTTTCAGAGGATCCACCGAAAGACTGGTGTGCCCTTTAGTTCAATGCTCTTCTTTGATGATGAGAATAGGAACATTGAAGCGGTACCTTTGCTTCATTTCCAGCTCTTTATTTTCATGTAGTTTCTTTTTTCACTTTTAGCTTGTGTAAATTTTAGGAAATCCTTACTTATCAGTGCCTTAGAATGCCTTGTTAATTATCAGTGCCTTAGAATGCCTTGTAGTTAAGGAGGAGTTTACTGCTTGACTTGGTTGGAATTGAAATTTTGTGTTATTATCTAATCCTGTAGTGTTTTTTGCAGGTATCAATAATGGGTGTAACAAGTATTTTGGTTGATAATGGGATAAATCTTAATGCTTTGAGGCAAGGATTTTCTGAATTTTCTCAAAAGTCAGGTTCCTCAAGCACTAGCGTCAGCGGTTAATTGTTAACTGTAGTCTGGAGGCTATGATACTATTCTTATCAAATTCAATACTGTAACAGTGTGGTTTTTTCTTGCCGCACCATTCATACCATCAAATAACTTTGTGTATTTCTGATAGCAATAAAAGCTTCTCAATTCAGCCTGTTGCAACACAGACTTTACTTTTGGCAACGCTTTTTTTTTTAAGGTTGTGCAATATATTCTCGAGCAATCTTTTTAAAGTTTGGCATGGGAAACACCTGAAGACCTGATCGCTACTTTGCACTGTGGCAATACTATATGACTTCTGTCTCTTTTAATGTTCCACAATCTTACACAGGTCAGACTTTATCACTCAAGAGGCACAATATTAAGATTTTAGTGCTCCACTGCTCTTGTCCGTTTTAGCTTCAGGTTACTTACAATCTATCTATCTATATCTATATATTTATATTTATATAAATTAGGATTAAAAAAGTTGATGTGTTATTATTATTTCTCTTTCATTTTATATTTTTTGTATTATAAATTAAAAAAAAATAGATTGATGAGAAAATTAAATAATTAATTCACAATGTCTTATATTTTTATATTCTTTGTTTTATAAATAAGAGAAAATTATGAATCGATGAGGAAATTAGATAATTTATATATGTATATAAAGTTAGGACTAGAAGAGCTAATTTGGCATCACTATTTTTCTTCTTTTTATATTTTCTGTATTATTAGTTAACAAGAAAAAATAATGAATTGAGGAGAAAATTAAATAATTAATTTACTATTTCTTTTTTTATTTTTATATTCTTTGTCTTATGAACAAGAGAAAATTATGAATCGATGAAGAAATTAAAGATTAATTTATTATTCTTCATCTTTTTATATTATCTGAATTATTAATTAATAAGAGAGAATTATGGATTGATGAAGAAATTAAATAATTAATTTATTATTTCTTTTTTTATATTCTCTATATAAGAGAGAATTATGGATTGATAAAAAATTAATTATCATTTGAATTTATATATTTATATAAAGTTAGGACTAGAAAAGCTGATGTGGCATCATTATTTCTCTTTTCTGTATTATGAATTAACAATATAAAATAATGGATTGATGAGAAAATTAAATAAATTTTTTTATATTTTTCATATTATAAATTAATAAAAATAATAATGGATTGATCAAAAATTAAATAATTAATTCACTATTTCTTATCTTTTTATATTCTTTGTTTTATGAACAAGAGAAAATTATGAATTGATGAGGAAATTAAATAATTAGTTCATTATTCTTCATCTTTTTATACTCTTTGTATTATCAATTAATAAGAGATAATTATGGATTGGTGAATAAATTAAATAATTAATTTATTATTTCTTATATTTTTATATTCTCTACACAAGAGAGAATTATGGATTGATGAGAAAATTAATTATCATTTGAATCTATATTTCATATAAAGTTAGGACTATAAGAGATGATATGATATTACTATTTTTCTCTTTTTTTATATTTTCTTTATTATGAATTAATAAGAGAAAATAATGAATTGATGAGAAAATTAAATAATTAATTCACTATTCTTTATCTTTTTATATTCTTTGTTTTATGAAAAAGAAAAAATTATGAGTTGATGAAGAAGTTAAATAATTAATTCACTCTTTTTCATCTTTTTATACTCTTCGTATTATTAATTAATAAGAGGGAATTATGGATTGATGAAAAAATTAAATAATTAATTAATTATTCATCATCGTTTTATATTTTCTATACAAGAGAAAATTATGAATTGATGAGAAAATTAATTATTATTTGAATTTGATGAAAGTTTGATTTTTTTAAAAATAATGGGATAATCAATATTCTTATGGTGATTTATTGTATGTGTGTCTTGTAACTCAGATTGGTAATATGAACGCTCTGGAAGTTTGGCTGAAATTGAGTGTAGAAATATTAAAATTTTGAATTATTTAAGTAGGAAGTTGTTTTTGTTTTTTTTATGATTAATGTCGCAATTGTTTGAGTGATAATTTGAACTTATGCATGGTTTTAGTTTTGGCTCTTTGATAGTATATTGAAAATATATTTATGTTCCAAAATATTTGCAAATATTCCTCTCCAATGTAGTAAAATTGGTCTATGCATAAAGGCTGTTAATGCTTTTCAACACATCGTAGTACACTAAAAATATTAAATCTTGTAGTCTATTAGACAATAGAACACGCTATTTCTAATTTCTAGTATATGTATATTTGAAATAATTGTGGTTGTGTGTGAGTGAGAAGAATTGACATTTATGATGAAAAATAATAATGTTATATTAAAAAAATAATGTTAAATTTTTAAAATTTTATATTTATTTTATTTAAATATTAATAAATATTATTTTTAAATTATTCATAAAAAATAAATACATTACAAGGGTAATACCAATAATTAATAATTAGTTAATTAAATAAAAATATAAAATAAAAAAAAATCATATGAGCCAAGTGATATTTTTATTTAACCACATCACATCAATTTATATATATTATTTTGCCCGTAAGAGTTGGTACCTATATCATGAATAATAAATAAATGTTGTATTTATGATATTATAGGTAAAATTTTATTTGACTACTTTTGGTACACATGATTGGATTGTGTTAGATTTAATTAGATTAAGCTGGATTATATGATATTTGATACAATATCATATTAGACTATATTAATTATATTTGAATGAAATTAAATAGTATTTAAGTTGACATTTAAATATAAATATAAATTATTTATAAATATCTAATTATAAAATAATTATTAAAATTTATTTAAAAGACAATTAATAAAAGATTAAATTTATAGAAAATTAGTTATTAAGTAATCATAATTGTAATAAACAAATATAAATTATATTACATTACATTGCATTAAATTAAATTAAATTAAATTAAAACTATTTAAATATTTAGTTTAGTTTTTATGACATATTTTAAATATGTTTTATTTTATGAATTAGTTAGCAAACAATATATAAATATATATAAGCAACCAATTACTGGTATTGTTTTTCATGATTAATTTTAATATATTGATTATTAAATTAGATATAAAACTAATAGTGAATTAAATAGATAATTATTTTTAAAATTAATCCTAATTAAATACATATATATATATATTAAGATTGCTAATCCCATAACTTTAAAACTAAATTTAAATTTAATCATCTTATCTAATTTAAAATAAAACTTATTAAATATAAAATAATTAATTAATTATAAGTTAATCCTATCTTTCAGTTAATCTAACTACCAGACGTAGCCTTTGGGACCTTTGAATGAGGAATTCAACTGAAGACAACTGAGGTGGCAAGCAGGTGGGACTGCCCAGAAAGTTGCAGGTCATGCTTGATGTCCAGGCCAATTCTTAGGCCAACCAAAGACCGCTTAAATATATATTTTTCCAATATAAAAATTAAAAATTCTTCAAGTTTCTTTGCATTAATAATTAGATCGTTGGGATGAATATAGCTGCACCATAAATTTAAAATAAAATGCTTTCATTTTGATTAATTAAAAAACAATAATAAAATTAAGATGCAAATACACTTTAATTACAAACTTATATTAAGCAATAAAAATTATATTACTATACTCAATTGAGTTAGCACCTACTTCACTGCCAATCATATACTATTAAATACTCCACTCTAAATATAAAAATAAAATAAATGAAGTACATTGTTAAAATTCATTCATCTTTTAATTTTCTCAATCACATCATCACCGTCTTCCTGTATTTTATTAGCTATAAAATTGCATTTATTATGACATGCGGCGTTCAAGTATTACGTCTGTTAGTTTGACTTATAATTGTCTTATCTCTTATCTCTCAAGCCGAAGATTGGCACTCGTGTTCCAATGATCGGTCAACTGGCCCATATACTTTCTTGATTACAGCCATTTTGCTATGTATCCTGAGGTATCCATCCAGCAGCCTTGGATGATAAATTTTGCACGTTGCCAAAGTTAAAAAATAAAAAAATTGAATAGCATAACTGAGGCTTCAAGAAAATTGAAGCCTTAACACCAAAAGCATGGGTTAAAGCAACTACTGTTAAAAAGGTGAACAAATTACAACACAACGGAAAAGTGCTGGTTGCTCTTTTCTTGCAAAGAGAATAACAGCGTAATCCGTGGTACATTGCCACTGTCTAAAAATAAGCTTTTACACACATAAATCAAATTTTTCATATACAAACTAAAACCACAATCTTCGAGTGCAAGTAATTAATTACTCTTATCACACGGGTCAATAGGCTAATTGAGCTGTTTGAAAGGTGATCTTTCCTCCAGAATGGCATCAAACTTCTTCATGTGGGTAGGTGAAGGATGAGCATTCACGTTCTCTTTCACAGAGTCAAACAGAGCATCACCTTTCAAGACCAATCCTGACTTGCTGTCGAAGGACTGCACTATCCTTCCCATCATTTCCATCAGTTGTATGTCTTCATCAGAGAACTTAGAGATTCTGTCACCCAACCCTCCCAGAAAACCCAACAAGTTTTCTCTTTCTGCTGACAACTTCAAGACATCTTCAAGTAACTTTCGGTTTTCACTCCTCAGTTCAATAACTAAGGCATCTGAAGTTGTCAATTTTTCCACCAACTGATTTGTTAAATTTTTCGATTCTGTCTGTTTGAGTTCTAGTTCAGCTTCAATCTTCTGTGCTTGATGTTTCGAATGAAACAAGGATTTTTCCTGCAACTCCAGCTTCTGCTGTACATTAGAAATCTCATCCTCCAGCTGGACAATCATTAATTTTTTTTCTTCAATTTCTAGCATAGCCAAAGTCTCCGCTGCCGAAATCTTCTCCCAGGCTTCAATGACCAAACTGATCTCTGCCTGCTTTCCAGCAAGCTGCGAAGAAAAGGAGTTCAGAGAGCTATTAAAGCTCTCTTCCAGTGACCTCACGAGCTGCAAGAGGTCATCTATTTTCTGGTTTTTCTCTTCTAATAGCTGGATAAGACTCCCTTTTTCATGCTCAAATGACCGCTCTGCACAGATTTGTGTGAGCAGGGCACTTTCAAGTTCTCTTCTCAAGGATTCTTGCTCCAGCCATCCAATCTCTCTCTGGAGATCCTCCAAAATTTCATCCTTCTCCTTTGCAATTTGTGAAAACCTCTGCTTCTCTGTCTCAAAGGACATTGCTGTCTCCATTCTTGCATTACTGGCAGCCTCTAATTCTTTCAGTTTGAGCTCTTGCTCCAGTGACAAAATCTGCTGCTGGAACTTACTTATTCTGCTGTCTCTGTCTTCTAATGAGTGGTTGAGAGCACAATTCTCTTGTTTGAAGACTTCCCCAACTTCCACTTGTGCAAGAAGAGAAGCTTCTAATTCTTTGCGCAGCTCCTGATTTTCTTCAAGCTCAAATTTTAGACGCTCGGCAATAGACTTCCAAATCCACAATTCAAATTCCATTTGATGTCCTTCACTGGTTTTCTCAGCCAATTCGGAGTTTGCTATATCTAAGGCATCAGTAACTTCCTGGAGTTTCCTTTTTGAGTCGCTCTCCATCTGCTTAGCTTTTTCTTCTATGCAATGTTGGTACCTGGATGCTTCCTCCAAGTTTTCTTTGTACTTCTCCAGCTCCTTCTCCATTAGAACCCGCTGCTCTTCAATATGATCTAAAGAGTCAACCACCTTTGTCAAAGAAGCTGTCTTCTCACGTTCTTTGGCCAATTCCAGATTTGCTATATCTAATGCATCAGAAACTTCTCCAAGTTTCCTTTCTGAATCACTTTCAATCTGCTTAGCTTGCTCTTCTAAGTGATGTTGGCATCTGAATGACTTTTCCAACATTTCTTGGTAATTCTCCATCTCCTTCTGCATTAGTACCCGCTGCTCTTCAATATGATCTAAGGACTCGACCACTGTTGATAAAGATGCTGTCTTCTCCCTCTCCTTGGCCAATTCAAGATTTGCTGCATCTAAGGCATCACAAACTTCTCCAAGTTTCTTTCTATAATCACATTCTATCAGCAAAACTTGCTCCTTTAAACCCAGTTGGCACTTGGATGATTCCCCAAGTGCTTCCTTATACCTATCAAGCTCCTTCTGCATTAGTAGCGCTCTCTCTTCAATATGATCAAATGATTCAATCCTCCTCAACAAAGATGCTGTCTTCTCACATTCTTCTTCAATATCTGTCTGGGCTTTAGCCAAAGCAGCAGTCTTCATCTCTAGCTGCTTCGTCAGTAGATTAACATGATCTTTGCTCTCTCTGCTGCTGATGTCCCTTTCGTCTCCAAGCTGTTCAAGCTTAAGTTGAGCCTCAGATACTCCTGCTTTCAACACCAGTAGCATCACCGAAATCTCCTCATTCTGCATTTTCAACTGCAAAGTCAAAGAATGATAGTCCTCCAATTCCATCTTGAGTTTTTTTAATGAAGCATCCTTTCTTTCTAATTCAGACATGTAGTAATTCAGCTCTGCATCCATTTTGTGCAGTTGAGAGCTCCATTCAGCTTCCTTAGCTCTAAGATTTGCAGAACAATCTCTGTGCATCTGCTCTACACTTCTGAGCTTGTTTCGCAGTTTTGCCAAAGAAGAACTTCCTGCTTTCTGAATCTGAGCTTCCTGAAGTTCTTTAAGGGACATCAGCAACTCTTGATTTTCTCTCTCTAGCTTTGTCGCCTGGTATTCCATTTCCTTATAAAATGTCTCTTTTGTGCCCAATGAATGTCTCAGAGCTGCAATTTCCTTGTCTCTCTGATTGGTCAAGCATTCCAGTTGAGACTTTGCATCTTGGTACTCTGCAAAAGTATTATCACAACGTTTTCTGAATTCAGAAACTTGAACTTCCAGATACTTTCTCCGACTTTCTTCTTGAGAAAGGGCTTGGTTGCACAACTGCAACCGGTTCTGAAGATCCCCTGAGATTCTGGTCTGGGAATCTAAGCTTGTTTGGAGTAAGGAAATCTCATCAAGCAGAGCAGACCTCTCATGCTCCCACTCTTTCTTACACGTTCTGAACTGATCTTTAAGCTTCTCATGTGCTTCTTCTAGATGTTTAAACTGCTCCTTCTTCCACTTTAGCTGATCCTCAAATTTCCTATTTTCATCCTCTAATTTGAGCAACATATCATCTCCTTCTCTTAGTTTTTTTGGAGCTTTGGCTTCTCTCTCCACCTCCACACACTTCTTCTGTGAAGCAGATAAAAGCCCCTTGAGGCCTTCATTCTCTGCCTTGAAAACATTAACCTTTTGCTCTTGATCAATGTTCTTCTCATTTGCCTCATCTAAAGCCAATACCAGAAGTCTATTTTGTTCTTCCAGTTTTTGGCACTTCTCATTAAAATCAAATCTAACCTTATCATTAGCAGCACCAAGACGTTTGATGATAGATTCTTTTTCAGTTAAACTGCATTTAAGACCTTCAAACAGTTGCTTCACCTCAGAGATCTCTTCTGTCTTTTCATTCAACTCTTGAGCCTGCTTCTCAACTTTCAAATTGGCTTCCTGAATCTTAAGCAGCTGCTCATTGTGAGCTTTCTTCAAGTTCCCACATAGTTCTGATTTGCTTTTGCAATCAGCTCTGAGCTTCTCATTTTCAGCTTTAATTTCATCTAGCTCTTCATAGATCCTTTCCATTTTCGGCTTTCTCCAAATATATATTTCAGAGACAAATACCTGTTAATGAGAAAAGCGAAAATTAGGCTATAAGTTGAAATGTAAAATAACAACATTGTGATATCAGATACTAAAAAGAAATCAAACTACGGCTAACAAGAACTTCAACTCATAATGTCTTCTCAATATATCATTCATCAGAATTCCTAAAACTCACACTTATCCTCAGTCCTGAGTCCATCCTATAATTCCCAAAAGAGTACATTCATTTCCGTGTAGTCATTGACAAAAGAACAGAAGGAATAAAAAATAAAAGCAATTGTGGGAGATTGAGGAGATGAAAATGCATAGTAAGGCACTTCAAAATCCATTAACTCTTTTGGTTGTTGTCTGCTGATAGTTGGCAAAAGGTGTACGTATCTTACTTTAAATGCTTTCCATTAAGAGAAATGAGGAGTAATACTCACGAAAACGATAAAACATGAAAATGTTGAGCCAAAGAATTATCATCGATTGAACAGTTCTTTTTTTTTTTTTTTTGGGGTAACACAGAAAACAATCAAACATATTCTAAACTGAGGTTCATTACAATTGCTTCATTCACTAATATGATAAATATTAATTGAAAAATCAATCACAAAAGAAAAGGCATCAAATATTTCAAACATTGAGACCAACTTCATGCTTCTTTAGATTAAGAACACGGCAATGTATTCTTGGCACGAAACGGAGGCTAATCCAAGATACAGAAAGTAAAAACCAGGGGACATAAAAAGAATTGAACTCATAAACAGAAAACGAAAACCCTAGACTAGTGCATGGAGCAGAAAAGATCTTCCTATAATTTCAAGGGCAAGAACATAAATCAGAAAAGAACTAATTGTCATATTTGATTAGTGAGAAAATTCATAGAAAATGTAAAAGAAAGAACGCGAATGGCTATTGTAAAGTCTCTTATTTTCCTGCAATTTCTTAGTAAACTAAACGTTTTAATGGAAATATAACAGAGACCCAAATGAGTACCTGATCTTCAGATTAGTGATTCTTCATTCGAGAAGATTCTTTTTTTTTTTTTTTCAAATTTCGGGTGCAACTGTTTTGTGATTTTCTGGTTTCTGGTTCTTGATCTACTTGGAAGAAAGAAAATGCAAATAAGAGTTGGTTTCAGAAAGAGCCGTTGTTAATTAAGAGGGGGCTTTCGGATTTCAAATTTGGGTGACGGAGTTTGACGACTCGCTGCCGTTAGACTAACGACGTTAGTTTGGATCCAATTTACGTACGCCCTTCTTTGTCTTTTTGTTTTTGAAATGGACTAGTAGCCGTTGGAGGATAATAGGCTGGTCAAGGGTCAGTGATTGGTTTGCTTATGGATAGCCCAAAGACGACGAGGTTGGGTTGCAAGCATTCTGATAATACCCCATATAAGCACCAAGTACGATTAGATCTTCATTTTCTAATTTTGCGTGTAAAAATGACAAGTGCTTCAACTATTTTAACTATAGGGGAAAAAAATGGACGAATCAAAAGGGAAACGACCAGAAAATCGTGAAGGAATTCTTATTGCTCAAAAAAGAATGTTATTCTTCAATCAGTTCTAAAAAATTGGCAATTTTGTACGAATCCAGCTTTTGCAATGCCTATATATATATATTTTTCTTTTCTTTTCTTTTCTTTTTTTAAAATAAAGGGGCTCATGCTGCTCAGCCCAGGAAAAATTCTTTCACCACTTTGCCCAAAATGATAAGGAGAAGAAAAGAGAGAGAGAGAGAGAGAGAGAAAGCGTATCATCAATTCAATGTTAATTGTTTTTGTCGTATTGGACTTGGTGGTGGGAGGCACATGGAAGTGCCTCAAAGTGGAGAAAGAAAAGTTCACCAAGCAGATGTAGTAGAATTCATGGGTCATGATCAGGGCAAGTGGCCACTGGCCAGGCTTAGATTCTACTTTTGGCCCCTTTCTTTCACTCTCTCAAGTCTCTAGCTTTTGCACAAGTGGGTGTATTTCTTTTTTTATTTTGCGACCAAATTGACAATTCCATTCAAAGTCTTTAAATTGTCATCGTGGTGATAGGAATCGTATTCTTTAATATGTTTCAAAGAGAAACTTGTAGAATGGCATGGCTAGCTATTGGCTATTCAATAGATGTGAATAATTGGAGGATGACTCGTGCAAAATTGTAGACCTACAGTTGCAAAAAATGAAAAGCTGGCCAAGATCTAATCCGAATAATCATTAATGAACAATTTAAAAATGGAAAAGGTTAAGAACAAAAATCAATAAAATATGCTGGCCACTTCTTTACGATGATGCCAAAGTCTCCTAGGCAGACATCCATATCTTTTTTGCTACATACATATGTGTATTATGTAGTTGATTGATTAGTGTCCACTAACTCCAACACCAATATGGGTCATTCAAATTTCAAAACTTTCAAGTTTTTTTTCTTTCTTTTATCTTTTAAATAAAATTTGTGCGAGAAAAGTTCAACACGAATAGATTCTTGTTGCCCTTTCTTATGTTATCAAATATTTCAGATAATAATAAAAAAAAAACACTAAGATATAGTTACATTTCACCGCATAAAGCATAAAAGTAGTGAAAGAAAGTAAGATGCTGCTACGAAATTTCTTTTAAATATTTTCTTAGTCAATAAACATATTCATTTCTTCCTCTCTTCCCTTTTTTTAATTTTCCACACTAATTATTTAATACCTTTTGGAACACTCAAACTTCTCCTTTGAGGATAGCCTCATTTTTTCTCTAAATTTTCTCTTTTGAAATATCAAGACAATTTTCCTTCCATATTATGAAATCATAGTGACATAACGTATCAATAAAATTATTCAAAAAAAAATATATTTTGTATTTTTTTTTAATTCGTGCATCTCATTCCCAAGAATTCTTGTCCTTTTCATAGAAAGAATAGTAATAATGAGCTAAATGAATGTTCATAGTGAGCACATGCAAACATGCTAATGGCCCAAAAAAACAATGCACGCTTGACCCAAGTCCATTTAACATCTCGAATACAGTCAGAATCAGTGTATTGACATATGACAATTTATTGTTTTACAACAAAGGTTTGATTATAATGTTGGGTTAAAATTAATACCTACCAGAAGACTATGCTAATATTTACTCATGATTTACATTAGATACTGATTCCGTAAAGGTCATTGTACTTATAACGTTAAAAAAAATTATCTGACATTGAAAACAAAGGAAAAATACCATCATGATAATAAATATATCAATAATAATAGAATCATAAATTTTATATTTAAATTAATATATATAAATTAATATGGTATAAATAAATAAATTTAAAAATGATAATAATTATTATTTTTTTTAAATATCTTAACTCATAATAATTTTATAAAAATATTTTTTATATTATATTAATTTATCCACACTTATTTATATAAAATAATTTATGATTCTACTGCCACTTCAACAATATTACGTTACTATGACACCGCGAATTCATTTTTTGCTATATACTTAAACTAAATAATTCAATCCAATATGGCTAACTTTTATCTTTATCTGCATTAATTTTACTAAATTTTATTCGGATTCCAAAACTATAGGCTGATTGATATACACGTGTCATTAACTTGAACCGCACACTAAGCAATGATTGGGGCTTTAACCACCCACATCAGCAAATTTGTACGGTTCTCATTCCCACCTGTCAGCAGATCGACGACAGATATTTCATCACCAACATTTTATAATCATTTTAGTTTTTAAAAATCTCATCGCATCAGCACCGTCTAATCTGAACCGTCCGATGTTGCTTCCACAAAATGCAAAAATACAAAAATACAAAAAGAAGTAGAAAGCGTTTCCGTAATTTTCAAAAAACAAAATATACATATAAAAAAGGCCTTGCTTGCGTTTATACATAAACGCGGAAAAGGCGAGGTGTTTTTTTCTCAGAAGGGAGGTGGGGGGAGGAGACAGAGACTGAGACGGAGTGAATGAGAGTGAAGCCTAGTTTTGTAATTTTGATCATAGATTGTTTCTCTCTCTCCGGCGAAGAGTTTCCGGTTCTTAAAGTGAACTCAGTCACTAAAGTTTTGATTTTCGCCTGCGAATTTTTTTTTTAATTTTCCGGGAGAATTTGACCGTTCGATCCTCTGTGATCATAGAAAATTTCGACTTTACCCCTTAAGGTTGTGACTTTCATTTTGTTTGGTTCCAGTTGATGTTTTGGATATCAATGTTGAACCAAGCCAGAATATTTCTCTAAGTAATTTTCGATTTCTAGATTTTTTTATTATTATTTTGTTGTTGATTAAAATTTAAAAAATTTATTTCTAACGGCTTTATAATTTAAGTCATAATATCTTTGATAACATTCGGGTACTTTGTTGAGAGTTTGAAGTGTTTTTTAATGTTTCTATATATAGTACTTCGCATGGGCTAAGTGCAGTAATTTGGGAGGCATGTTTTTGCTTCATTGATTACGCTTTAGCTATTTCTGCAGTTTTTTTTTTTTTTGTTAATTAAATCCAATAATTTGAGATTGATGGGTTTTTGAGTTTGAATTTATAATTTCTCTTATTTTAATCTTTTATATTGATGTGGTCTTCCTAATCTAGTGGTCACTGCAACAGGCATTAACCACTTGCGAAAGAGCTTCACTTGCAATTCTAGTTGGTTTTTGATAAATGGCAGTTTCTTTGACTAGATTTTCCTGGTGGTTGTGGAGTAATAACACAGAGAAAGAGCCTGTCTCAAATGGGTCTATAAATTCATCATCGTCCAATGAAAGGACTTTTGGTGATACTGTGAAATTCCCATCAACTAGAATAGCTTCAACGCCAAGAAAAGTTAAGAAGAAATGGCAAAGTAGGGAAGAGAGGAAGAAGATGATTAGGGAGTATGATGTTGTGTTGGTGCCATCAGATGGTGGTCTTTGTTCTTCAGGTTCTGAATCTGATGATTCTGATTGGTCCATCGGGTGGTTAGAGCCTCATGGGGCTGATTTTCAGACTGATAATGAGTCTGATAATAGTTTTGCAGTGTTGGTTCCTTGTTATAGGCCTGGCTGCAAGGAGTTGGTGGAGGGTTCTAATAACCAGCTGTTGAATGCTATCAAGAACCTTCCTCATGAACTATTGCCTGGTTATGGTATGATCTGTTTCTATGTCAAATCTTTTCATTCCCGTGGTCGGAATATTTAGTTTTTGAGTTATTTAATGCGGTTTATATTGCTTAATGCTATTAAGTTCCTATGAGTTATTGATTTCTATATGCTGTTT
The DNA here is from genome assembly GCA_025617385.1 of Murraya koenigii. Lineage (NCBI taxonomy): Eukaryota > Viridiplantae > Streptophyta > Magnoliopsida > Sapindales > Rutaceae > Murraya > Murraya koenigii. The sequence continues at coordinate 30,262,871 of CM046813.1, forward strand.
CTGAATGTTATTTAGCATTTTGTTTAGTGGTTGACTGTCCATTTGTCAAATTTAAAAGATCTTTGGTTGTATTGATGTTCATGACCAATCACAGTTATAGTGAAGAAGTTTATCCACCATTCTTTTAGTTATTATGACTATTTTTGATTTCATCTTGTGTGTGACTGAATATGGTTAGTGTCTATTTTAAGAACACGGATTTGCTTGGGGCCTGGGAACTAGTGATGCAATATGAATCATCGTGTATTTGTTCGTTGCTTTATTGGTTTATCTGCTTTGTTGTAACTACTTTCATGCATATATACTATAATTTCTTAGATTCTACATTACAAGCCAATGTGATTGAAAAATAGGGTGCATGGGAAATAGTCTGAAATGAACATGACTGGAAGTTGGGATTGGTGTGGACTCAGGTATCCTGATAGATTTCAGAACTGTGATACTGGACAACATATCAAAGACATGATCATGATCTCACATGCATCAAGCACTAGGCAGGTCCGATTCTTACAGGATTGATAAATTGCTTTTTATAAATGACCTAAATTAAGGGATACAATTTCCACTTTACATACCTGATACCTTCATTAAGTTGACTGGAGTGATTCTGATGGACTATGTTGCATGGTGTAAAATTTGATTGCAAATGGAGCAGTTAAGCTCACCGCACCACAAGACCAGTGCAACTGTTGCAGATTGCAGATGTGAAATATTACATTGTTACCTGCCAAATACCCTAAACCATGTTGACTACATATCAAGAATCCGAGGCCAGGGTGGAGGAAGTGGATTCAGCTGGCCACTGTTCCATTTATTGTAGCTGTTCTCCATCATTGTACAATCCCCTGTTCTGGGACTAGGATGTCATACTCATTAGTTTGCCTTGTTAAGCGACTTAAGTCTCTCAGATTTGGTTTTGCATAAACTCTTGTTTTTCTATTTAGTTTTGTTAATGAGAGTGTTACTTGTTATCCATAAACTCTTGTTGTTCTATTCATGCCTTTTTTCCTTCATCTGTATTCTCATCATCTTGTTATAAGTTGTGTGTTTGGATTGTTTCATTTCTGTATGTTTTCTTGATTGGCATAAAATTTATGTTGGCTAATGCAGAAGGAAACAATCTAATGGAGCTAGTGGCTTTCTTCTCTTCAAAACTTCTGAAGCCTACTACTACTCCACCATTCATGGAATGGCTGTTGCTCAAGTAGTTCTTCATCCTTCCGAAGAACCAAAGAAATAAAGTGTTAAACTAGAGTATATGAATTTGGATCCGGACAGCTAATTGTTAGGTCTGCATCAGTTGCGTCGTCAGTAGGACCACTAGGGATTAATAACATTCCTCCTTGTTTGAGAAAAATTCGATTAATTCAGAAGATTGAGCTGTTTGTTCGATTCAGAGATGACTTAGTACAATTTAAAGATATTTATTAATTCATCTCACATTTTGTTAGTCATCCTTTGTCGATAGCAAGCAGATCAACCAATTGGGGAAGCCTGAGATACGGTGGAAATTATTTCTTGTAAATATTGATATGGTGAATATGTGAAAAATGTCGATATATTTAGCTCGATGTACTGTAAGTAACTCTCTTCATCTTTGGCATAGATTAATGAGAGACAGCATCGTAACCGTGAAATATTCATTTTGCTGATACTTTATTCTTTGTTAAGCGAGGCTTTAACATTTGTTCCGCATGCTAGAAGCTGAGTCGACTTCTCAATTTTTGGGGAAACATTGTATATAATTGGTTTCATGCTGCTATTTATCCTTTTGCGAAATGAAAATTGTTTATGCCTTGTTTAGTTGCTAGAGTGGGGAGTTTACAATATTTACTTGTTTTTATAAAGAGGAAAATGTAAGTTCAAATCCATGGGTCCTATTTATTTTTTGAGCGATCTCTTCTTCTTTTTTTTATTATTTTCTTATTAAATATAATATAATTATATTTATTAAAATAAAACAATATTACATTTATTTTAAAATAATAATATTATATTTATTTAAATAATATTATTATAGTATTTAATAATTTTATATTTATTAAAAATAATCATATTAAACTAGTTTAAATATAATATTATTATATTTATTAATTTTAATAATATTTTATTTATTTAATGTTAATATTCAATAATAATAAATAGTTTATTTTAAAAAAATATTAATTTTGTATTATATCAATAATAATAATAATAATATTTCATTTGTGTTGTTATTATCAATAATTTTTAATTTATATAATTAAAATTAATAATAAATTAAATAATTTATTTTATAAATATATTTTTTTTAGTAATTAAAAATTATCTTGACAGTGACGATAGTGGTAATCAAGTATGTCTATGGCTAGAGGAGAAAAATATCTTTCTCAATTCAATACAAAATAAACATGTGAATAAAATTCTAATTCTTATTCTACATTAATATTTTATAATTTACTTCCGAGTCTCACTCCTCAAGAGATTTCCACTACCATAAAATACTATTATAATTGGCATTGAAGTGACCCACGTACATTTTTGTCCCCTTATTTTATTGAATTGCTTTCTCTAATATCCCACTAGAAATTCCAAAAATCCAACCTGTGTTGTCTCTAAAACATGACAGGTGGCTCTCAACTGTAGGCAGTAAATAGAACTGCAGCCAAATGGCGGAGGTCCACAAAAACTCTGTTGGCCTAAGCTTAACTCTGTTTTGTTTAAATAATATTTTCCTTGTTTCCTTCACTGTTTCATTTGAAACCCCTGGAAAAGTGGGTAAAGGTTGAAGCAGATCGTGATTGACTTTTTAGGTTGGGCAATTGACCCACATCTCGGCTCTTGTTGGATGTTTGTTTTGTGTTGCTGCCAGTGGAGGCCGGAGGGTCACCGATGCTTCGCTGGCTGGCTGGCCGGCCGGCCCCCCAACCCAACTTTCATCTTTTTCTGCCTTTGATGAAAGGTTGTCTAAATTTTTATGAAAATTATTAAAATAATAATAATAATCTCTGTAATATTTTTGTAAGGACTTAAATTACTGCTCTGAATATTATAATTACTGTCTTTGCCATTCTGTCACAGTCGAATGACAACTAAAATTTCATCTTAATCTAATTTTACATTATCTTTCTCCTCCTTGAAAATCAAATTTTCAATCTTAGCTGTTTTAATTAAAATAAAACGTATGCTTTGTATGCAATGAAAAATTGATTCCATTGGCGATTTTCACAACAATATTTATAATAAAAGAAAATTGATTGGAATTGGACGGTTCGGGTCATCCAATCAAGTCCCTCCAAAAAAAATAACGGAAATACCGACCTTATTTGAGCACCCCTAGATTCATATACAGACACTCCTAGTTATTCATAAGCGTATAGTTGTTATGATGGGTCAAAAATAGATACTTTTACATAAAAATAAAAGAAGATCACGGGCGGGTCGGTGGAAGACTGACAAGTTGCTTATCTTAAACAATTCTTAATCTTAATAATGAAAAAGACTAAAAATACTAAAAAGATACGGTGATTTATCTCTTTTAAGAAATTAAGATAAATTTAAGTAGTAATATTAGATATTCTAAAATTTTAATGTTTAAATCTCAATTTAAGTTTTAATTAATATAATATTTATTTATTATAAAATTAATTATAGTAATATATGGCATTGATATTTAAATTAAAATTCAAATATTAAATATTAAGATCCCAATATTATTAAAACCCAAGAAAGGACTGGAACGCAAAAGATTAAGAGCATGCCGTGCTCTGTATCTCTCTACAATTGGCCGTCCCTCTTTTGATTTTCTTGAGATAAATTCAAAGTTGCAATTGACAAAAAGTTTTGTCCGCCTCTTTTTAATTTTTTTTAAAGATAAATATCAAGTCCATTAATTTATAAATATAGCGGTGTTTCATGATATTGCCTCGATCCCTTAAGTTTTACATCTAGAAAAAAAAAAAGGAAAAAAAGAAAAAATTATTTTGTCCATGTCTATGAATTGGTCCCTGACCCCAGAGATATGACAAAATTCCCCATTGCAATATCGACTTTTGACTATATTATGTAATTATTGTAACCTATCGGCAAAGGGTATTTCCGCCATTTTACTAGGGATTAAGGAGAATATTTTTTTTTTTGTTTATTGAAATATAAAAAAGTATGTGGCTGCTTTTTTGGAAAAGCAAAAATGTAAGATATGAATCTAAAAGTGCTGAGCGCGCATCTACAGTAAAGGAAAGGAATATATGTTCTGAAGAAGCACAACTAAGTTTGGGGTAGCTTTATTTCTTTGTCTATCTCAAAAACATAGCATATATTATTAAGTTATAATAATGAGAAAAGGAAGGTTCCAACAATGAAATCGGGCGAAGTTTGCTCCCCTCCATAAAGCAATTAAATCTCCATAAGTTTGCACGTCTCTTTGTTTCTCAAAAGAACTTTCTGAGCGTGTTTTCCAATTGTCTTTTGATTTTTCTCTCTCTCTCTCTCTCTCTTTTTCCTCTTAATTTCTCATTGGTCAGCCTATGTATTGGGCTGCATGCATGTTTTGAAATTAAGATAAACAAAGAAAAAGGCGAGAGAAACAGAAAACAGACCCAGAAATAGAGCCAGCTTTTGCATGTTCATGTTCATGGTAATAGAATAGAAGCAGAGAAAGCAGAACAAACAAGTCAGAATAATATTAGATTAAGCAAATAGTAAAGATGTTGCAGAGAGCTGCAAGCAATGCCTATTCATGGTGGTGGGCTAGCCATATCAGAACCAAGCAGTCTAAATGGCTCGAGCAGAACCTTCAAGGTATTTCTTTTTTTTTCTAATTCATCTTAATGATCTGTTATATACATAAATGAATAGCTTTTAGTCACCTTCCATTTTATGTTGAATGTTGTCCGCAAATCACAATTACAATAACTTGATATATAGATTAATGTACATATACAAATAATGGTTTCTGAATTAATTTGATCAGATTTTCAAACATGAAAATCCGATTCAATCTTTTTTCTTATCTCCCTCATTTATGGTTGAGAAATCATAAACAATATTGAAAGGTACACATAAACAGACAAGTTAAGTGGATCTAATTAACATCTGCTATAATTTAATTCATGTAGCATGTTCAAATAGCCAAAATACCCACCAACACCAATTATGCGAAAATAACCAAAAGGAGAAAAGAAAAAAGATTAAAGAAGTTTTGAAACTCATCTAGGATCATATTGCTTTGAAGGAGTCATATATATAGAAAGCTGTATGTTAACAAAATATAATGGGAATTGCAGATTTGGAGGAAAAGGTTTCGTACACGCTTAAACTCATCGAAGAAGATGGAGATTCCTTTGCCAAGAGGGCAGAGATGTACTACAAAAAGAGACCGGAGCTCATAAGCTTCGTTGAAGAAGCTTACCGTGCTTATCGAGCCTTAGCTGAACGTTATGACCATATATCAACAGAGCTACAGAATGCCAACACCACCATTGCCCGTATTTGCCCAGAACAAGTCCCTTTTATGGATGATGATGATGAAGATCCCACCCCAAGAGGCCCTAAGAAGCCTTCAGTTCAAACGGCAAATATCCCAAAGGTTCCAAATCTGCCAAAAAAAGATTTAAAAGGCATGATAACATTGGCCAATAAGAAATTGCGACCCAGTAAGTCCACCAAAAAAGCATCTGCTGCCAAAGTTGTCAAGTCTGGTTTGAGCAAGGCTGAGGGACTTAAGGAGATTGACAAGCTTCAGAAACAGATTTTGACTCTTCAAACCGATAAAGAGTTTGTCAAGAGCTCATATGAGAATTGGCTAGCAAAGTACTGGGACATTGAGGAACAGATTAAAGAACTGCAACAACGGGTTTATAGTTTGCAAGACGAATTTGGACAAGGTATAGTCATTGAAGATGAGGAGGCTAGGACTTTAATGGCAGCAGCAGCTTTGAAATCATGCCAAGAGACATTGACTCAGATGCAGAAGGAACAGAAGAAATCAACTGAGGAAGCAAAAATAGAAAGAAAGAGGATTAAGGATGCTCGTGACAAGTTTGAGTCTCTCAAGCATGAGTTTATCGGCAATGAAGGAAGCAAGAAAATTCCATATGTAAAAGATGATTCTGTGACGGCAGTACAAGAGTCGGAAAGATCAGACATAGATGTGGTCAGTACTACGAAAGATAGAGAAGACTTGGAAGTATTACGAGAGAAGATAAAGGAACAGTTTGAGTTCGGATCGAGTGGATCTCTAACTGTGACAGAAATGGCAGAGAAGATTGATGAAGTTGTGAGCAAGGTGGTTAACTTGGAAACTTCATTTTCATCACAGACATCTCTTGTACGGAGACTACGAACAGAGACTGATGAACTTCAAGCACAAATTCAAACCTTAGAAGATGATAAGGCCTCACTGATTAATGAAAAAAAAGATTTAAGCAGCAAGCTGGTGGAGATGGAAGAAAAGCTGCTTAGACTTCAGGATCTTAACCGAAGTGTTGAAGACCAGAATTACAGTCTCCAAACGCATTTAACTGAAGCTCGTTACAATCTTGATCACCTTTCTCATGAGCTGAAAATTCAAAAGACAGATAAGGAGCTTGAGAGTTCTTCGGAAAAGGTGGAGAAATACCCAGTTCCAGTTGAGTTACATAAGGAGATTGAAGGAGAAGATGCTGCCCTGAATCCAAATGATGATCTCAAGGAACTGCCGAGTATTCAACTATCCGAGGAAATTGAGGTAAAAAATTTAGCAGAAGAAAAGAAATCTCCTGCTAAGGTCCAATTTGAGAAAGGAATTGGAGGATCGGAAGGTGCAGCAAATCTTGCCAATGAAAATTTGCATGCTGAGAAGCCGGATAAGGAGTTCAAGCCATCAGATTCGATCCAAAATGAGGAGGAGTCTATGGTTGAAGTCGTATCGATAAAAGAGACAAAAGAACAAGAGGAAAAACTAAATCACCATGACGTTCCTGAAAAGAATAGGGATGCGCAGACAGAAGTTGTAAATGATACCAAAGAACAAGAGCTTACTGATACTCCTGGAAATCAGGCAGAATTTGTCGGTCAATACCAGGAAAATGATGAACCTGGTAAACTTGGAGAGGGAAGTCAGAAGCAGTTGAAAGAGGAAATGCAGACAGAAGTTGTAAATGACACCAAAGAACATGTCGCTCAATACCAGGCAAATGATGAACCTAATAAACTGGTGGAGGGAACTCAGAAGCAGATGAAACAGGAAATGCCGACAGAAGTTGTAAATGATACTACAGAACATGAGCTTACTGATACTCCTGGAAATCAGGGAGAAGTTGTCGGTCAATGCCAGGGAAATGATGAACCTTGTAAACTTGCAGAGGGAAGTCAGAAGCAGATGAAAGAGGACGAGGTTGAGGAGCAAGCTGCATCAGCAAAACATGATCACTTTGCCAATGTTCAAAGACGGGAACAGGCTACAGAACAAGAATGCGAACCAGACTGGAAGCAGATGTTTTTGAAAGGCATGGAAAATAGAGAAAAGACTATATTGGCCGCGTATACTACAGTTCTTCGGAACTACAAGGAGGCCAAGAAGAAGCTTGATGAATCAGGCATGAAAACCAGGGACAGCAATGATGAGACAAAAATGCAGCTAGAGGAACTGAGAAGTGCTAACACTGAGAAGGATGAAGAAATACAATACTTGCGCCAGAAACTGAGCGTTCTGCAAGCAGCCTTTGGCGAATACAACAGTTTAGATTATCAATCTGAAACCACTAGCACTCATCCAACAGATAGAGAAGTGGAGGTCGTGGTGATTCACGGAGAGCAACCTCAACCAACTTCAGAAATAGAGGAAAAATTCAGGATGGACATCGATGAACTGCTAGAGGAGAACTTGGATTTTTGGTTAAGATTCAGCGCATCATTCCATCAAATACAGAAATTTGACACCGAAGTTAAAGATTTAAAGAATGACATATCGAAACTGGTATCAAAACTGGAGGACAAACAAAGGAAGCAAGAAGGGAGTAGTACCACAAGATATGCTCTAAAGTCAGATGGGCGACCATTGTACAAGCATATGGGAGAGATACAGACAGAACTAACGTTGTGGATAGAGAAAAGTCTGTTATTGAAAGAGGAGCTAACGTCCAGATGCTCATCTCTGAGCGACATTCAAGAGGAAATAACAAAAGCATTGAAGATGAGTGCTGAAGATGATGACTTCAAGTTTACGAGCTATCAGGCTGCAAAGTTCCAAGGTGAGGTTTTAAACATGAAACAAGAGAATAACAAAGTTGCAGAGGAGTTGCAAGCAGGTCTTGATCATGTTAAAAATCTCCAAATTGAAGTTGAAAAGACACTGACCATGTTGGGTGAGAAATTTGGGCTTTCCGACTCCAAGAGTCAAAAGCTGGAACACTCAAATAGTGGGAGCAGCGTTCCATTGCGATCATTTATCTTTGGTGTCAAACAAAAGAAGCAGCGCTCGTCGTTCTTCTTCAACATGCACCCAGCTCTGGCAAGGAAGTACAATGGTTTTAGGGCTGGTGTAAAGTAAATAGGTAAGCCATTTTTACTAAACAGTGGTTGCCTGGAAGAGGTTTTTTTTTTTCTTTTTTTTTTCATTCATTTCGTTTTCTTGGTGTGTTGACAGAAGCCAAAAACTTTTTCAGTTTTGGTTTGGACAAAGTTTTTGTTGATTTATTTTACTTTTTGTTGTAGATGTTTGTAGATTTCAAATTATTCAATCAACAGGAACACTTACGATTCTTTTTACTTCTAAACCAGACTTTTTGGTGCATAATCCACTTCGGTCCTCCTTTTTTCCTCGGTTCAACACAACGCTAGATTTTCAGTTTATATTATCAGATTCCAATTATTTCCAATATTTCACAGCTATCTGAGAATTCCAATTTCATATCATACACTCGGCAGCATTGAATGTTTTAAGAACGCGCATATTTTGTCAAATAACCACTTAGCATTGATAATCAATCCTCACTCCATTCTGGCAAAACTATTAACAGTCATTAATAATGATAATTTAATAATCAAATCAGTACGAAGATATGTTAAAAAACACAATATACATTGCACAAAACAATTCGCAGCAAGTACACTTTGAATTTTCGAAGTCATGAGATATAAGATGTTTTCATTTACAAAGTATGCAGGCAAATTCATAGCTTAAAAGTGCAGCTCAAATGAAATTTCAGGCCTTAAAGGGGACGTAAACAAATTTAGATTGACTGTTTTGCAAATTATGCATTATAGCTACAGCCTAATCATTTGATTAAACATGAACAATAATTCTCTACTAATTTTATTGGCAAAGGACATTAATACCTTTACACCATAGTTATCATTCTTATGTCCCAACCATAAACGGAAAACATTTAAAAAGTTTTCAGCATGGAACAACATTTAAAAAGACAGCGGTCACAGATGGGTTAAAATCATGGCTCTTCCAACACACCAAATGACACTCCTGATACTACCTTAGCTCCCCTTCCCTTGGCAATGAAGAGTCCTATATGATGCATCAAATCCTGCCATGTAAATTAAAAATACATACTTAATAACAAAACTTAATATTCAGTAATTGGAAAAGCAAGTCATTAAAAGGTTGTGCAGATGATGATGAACCTCAACATGAATCCCCTGATCTAAAACATGAACATTTATAACTCCAGCATTATGCATCTTCAATTCTATTACCGTTGATAAAGACCAATAAATAGAGAAGATTTGAACTCATCTGAAGAGAGAGAGAGAGAGAATGAGCAGAAAAAAACTGAGTTAAGCATTTGTTAATCTGATTCAAAAGGCACTTCTGTGCAGCATAGTTCATAACATATAAGCTCTGTATCTATACCTTGAGTTTTAAAAGATGTTTGATATCCTATAGGACCTTGTCTAAATCCTACTTATCTGAAATCACCGATACTAATTCTAGCTATAAATAAACATATATTCAGGTATCATTGGTTGAAACCAATGATCAACAAGCAAAATATACCATAAACCTTTTCCTGCACATGCCTAAAGCTCATCACTAAACCAAATGAGAGAGTCAAAAGGAACCTCATGGACAAACTTTTATCTAAATTCACAGAAATCAGAAAGTGATCATCTCTTCTCAATTTCTCACCAGGTACTGTTGTCTGGCACCTGCAACCATTTTATATAATGTATTGGAACAACTAGGTTGTCATACAGTAAATTAGTCTTCAATCAAACATCTAGACTGACTAAACCAATTCCTTCGAATTCAACTGATGAAGCAAGATAAAGATTTTGCATTATATAGCAATGACTAGATACAAAAAAACTATGTATACCAAGAAATCTTCTCAAGGAATCTTCTGATTCAGTTCAAGTTGTACAACACAAAATTTGCATGTTCATTTATACCAAGTACCAACTTCTTCAAGCAGAGCAATAAATGATTTCTACAAGATATAAGTTTGCTTATAAAGTTTATCAACGTTTCCTATTAAAATGAACTGCATGTTAACCTCAAGACAACTATCTAATGATTTAAAGTACCTGCGGGTGAGGCAGAGCATCTTTAATATTTTTGGCAACATGAACTGGAAAATCAAAAGTTGCACAACCATGTGAATACACAATCACATCCTCCAGAGGGGCAAGAAAACCACGATTTCTTGCAGATAATGCAGAACATGCAAAATCCAGCACACATACATCCGTGCATATCCCTAACACCAGTACCTTCAAACACCACCGAGGTAAGCAAAATCAGATGAAATTTTTCCCAATAAATCAGTAACACAGTAATCATGAAAAATTAGAAAAACTTACATTTTTAATCTGATTGCTCTTCACCCAGTTAACAAACACATTGGAGCCATCTTTCTCAACAGAGCCAAGAAACCCATCAATGCAATCCTTGCGCCTAAGTGTTACATTAGTTTCATTCTCTAACCATTGTAATTCTGCCGCAACAACAACGAAGCAAGATTAGAAAAGGGGTAGTACATGCCACTGGCCAAATATATAAGTGACGGCTAAGCACTAGCATAAAAAGTACCTGGAACTAGATTTGATTCATCAGTTCCAATAATACAGTGAGGAGGATATGGGGGCTCAGGGACATCGGGATGATGGGTATCAAGAAAAGCAAGAACAGGCCATTTCTTCTGACAGAACTCTCTTGCAAGTCTCACTGATTCGTCTACCATTTCAGAGATTTGTCCATCAGGCTGTGTTGGAGCCTGTGGAAGAAACAAGAATCCATAGATAGAACTAATAAAATCTCAGAACAACCGTAACACACGAGTTAAGTTCGAGCATGCAACATTTCAGATAAAAATTTTGCTTGCAAGCAGCCATTATCATTGTCAGATGAGATGATGTGACAAATAAAATAAAATAAAAGATAATATTAAAATTTTACCAAGTTGCCAGAACCGACAGTGCAAAAGCCATTAACAACGTCAACAAGAACAAGACCGGTCTTAACATCTCCAGACAAAAGCAAAGATTCTTGTTCCACTGGAAGTTCGTTCCTCAGCAAATCAATTGTCTTTGAGGCCGCCATCTCCGTCTCCTAACAAAGGATAAACCAAACCACAACAAAACAAAACAAAAGAAGACAAACACTGAATCAATTTGGAAAATAAAACTCTAAAAACGTGCCTTGAACGAGGAGGTAAGTAAGGTATATTACTATTGGTCAAAAGAAATCAATCTGAGCCGTACACAGTTAAAGACTTACCTATCAAAAGCTGTTGCGACAATAAAATAAGAATATTTATTCATCCATAAAACTGAGATTCAATTGGTTAAGCGGTAAGCCGTGGCGTCTTTTATTTTCAAAGCTGCGTGCATTTGGGTTTTGGTATCGTCATGTCTTTAGACCCATGGGAGGTTCCTAGGCATCTGAGCTTTTAAAACTGCCTGTCGTATACGATACCCCTCCACCTCGAGTCAATTCGTCATCTTTCATTACGATTTACTTTCATTTATATTGGATAGAACTACGGGTCGGACCGAACCTGTCGATCCATCAATGCAGCACTTTCCAGCTGTTAATATTATACTTGACGAGTTTGCAGTAACTTGTATACATTATTAATGTTGACAATTAGAAATTGTGAATATTCAAGGGCAGGGAAAGTTTAATGTTGAGAAAGAGCGCTTGCACAGTATGTGTGAAATAATTATTGATAATTCGTTTGTCACCATCATCATCACCGTCCGTCACATAGTTTATAAATCCTAGAGAGGATAGAATTTGATAATCTCTCAGTTAGGAAGGATACGTATCATAGTTAAGGATACAAATTTTGATGCTTTTGATACAAAGCTTCCACACTTACCTGTGCTATCCATACCAGCAAGACCCATTTCATCTTAACAATTAGATCCACGACCAACCCAGTTTCAGTAATAACGTTGTCACAAAAATCCACTTCAGTGTTTTTTTTCTTATCCCCCCCCTTTTTGACAAGCCACTCAGTATATAATAGGTGTGTTTACAATAATTCCTCCAACACTACACACACAAAATTTGTTAAAAGTACGGCAAAAGGAGCTATTAGCTCATTGTGAATGAAAGGCCAACGGATCAATGGAATTATTGTGCTGCTGAGTTTACGGTTTTGACCTTATATTAAATTCACATATCCAGCAGACTAGCACTTAAAATCAACTCAGACTACTCTTATTTTCACAAATTAATAAGCAAGCATTGAGCAGCCAAGATAAGAAATGGTGAAAGAAATACAGAAAACGGAAATGTAAAACACCTAAACTATATGTACAGTACCATCTAAGGACAGAAACAGGGAGTGTAGAAGGGTTAACTCACAAAACTCAGGAACCCAGTAATATAAGCAATTCGAAATTGGAGAGGTTGATCAAACATAACCAATTCATGTGCTCTTGCCCTTGCTCTTGTCATCATCTTGTGGGAGTTTTACACCCATCAGGCCGAGCAAATTGGAAGTAGGGCCAGGGAGACCTTGTTGGGAAGAAAATGAATCAAGGAAGTTCTTCACAAGATTCAAATCCACGTCCACAGGAGTGAAGTCCTCATCCATGTCGTCTGTGGCATTTGATGCTCCCTGCATGAATAAAGTTTATTCATCAGCTAATATGACAGAAGATTTGCAAGCAATAAAAGGAAGGATCGCTAATAACTAAAAACTCGAATGCTACTTCAATCATACAGTTACTCTCCTATAGGACAAGATTAAAAGAAAAGCTAAAAGTATTTGTAAATCATATAAAATTTATAATAGCCCCTCCACATCCGGGACAAGAATACCTCAGATTTCTTGGAAGGTTCTTCATTTGCACGTATGAAACTTTTCTTGAGAGAAGTGTTCTTCAGCTCATTGTTCAAAGCATCTGAATATGTGCCCATGAAGGTATCCTCTCCATCATCATTATCCTCCTCAGCAACATCACTACCATCCTCGAACTCATCTGACCATTTCATTAATGAAAATATTAGAACCCCAGAAATAAATAATGTCCAAAAAGAACCATAAATTTTTCAGGCACTAATAGCAAGCACACATGCTCGGTCAGAGTCAATGATGTGCATTTATGTATGAAACAAATATGGATGCATAGAAAGAAGGCAGTTTTCTGTTAGTAATCTTAAAAAGATTGGGCAGCCCTTAAAAGTATCAGTAAGACCAGTAAGACGAAATATAAAGCTGAACCCTCATATATACCACAAATCAGAAGCTTGAGACTTTTTTCGGTTAGAAGATTCTATTGGAGCACATTTTGTCAAAATACGTGTAGAAAGAAAGCAAGGTCAAACAATCAAATAATAAAAGCAACCTGCATCACAGGTTATAACCATCCAAATGCATACTATTATCACAATTCTGAACTCTAAAGCAGAGTCATGTAATTAATTGTATCATCAGAATTTTCTGCAAAAGGCATTTTGTGGACAATCAACTAACTGCACAATTTTTTAACCTCTTTATGATAGTATTACATGTTTAGGCTATTTTAACAAAGTTTGAACTGCTTCCAAATTGTCAAAAGTTTCACAACCATACAGGCTACAGAGGGAGAGAGACAAAGAAATAACACTAGGATTTTTATAACTTCACTGCCAATAAAAATTAAAAATCTACGGCAAATATAACCGTTCATAAATTGAATTGAGTCTTACCAAAATCCATATCTGAAGAAGACCCTTCTTCAGAATCACCATCATCAGCAACGTCTTTGCAACCTTGACTCTTCATTACTGATTCCATGTCCTTCATGAAACGGTCCACATCAAGGTCAACTTCTTCCAAATTTCTTTAAAAAAAAATGATAAAAGATAAATCACATGTTATGTTCAGTACCGATCCTACAAATAGCATAAAATAAGTATACATACATTTAAAAAAAGTCCCAATCCACATACAAATAAACATAAGCCATGCAGTTTATTTAAATGAAGCAACAATTAGAACTTATTCACAGGAGTATACTGCCTTCCCATCTTGACATAGGAAAAAAGAAAGAAAGAAGGTAACTCCACTTCCCAGCCAGTCAAAAAGAAAAGAAATTACAAAAAGGAATTGCACACCTTCTTAACCTCTAGTTATGTGTATTGAGGGGACTTCAAACAAAGCAGTAAGCCTCAAGTTCTGTGTGAAGTCAAGCTAAAGTAATGATGCAACTTAACTATGGTTTATGAGGTTAAAAGAGAGAAAAAAAAAGAAAGGAGAGGAGGAAGGGGTGTGGCGCAGCAGAAATAGGTAACAAGAGGGAAAATAGATGGATAAACCCAAGTATGGGCATGAATTTGCTGCATTCATGCCTCGCAGAGGAGATACAGAATGCACGTTCCATGCGGGGAAAAGTTAATTATATCTCCCCCACCCCAACCAAAAAAAAAAAAAAAGGATTGGCTGAATCAGAGGTCCCATCCTCAGAAACCATCGCTTCAAAAAGTACACTTGCAAGTTACATCTTCATATGTTTGCTAGAAAGCATTACAGCCATATTTATTCCTTTAAACAAAACTCAGAATTTCATAAATCATCACCTAATTAAAACAGGTAGTAACCAATTAAATCAAATTTAAAAACTCAAATAAGCTTAAGACTAAACCTATTTTTACATCAGGTAAATTTAAAATACAAGTTATCAGCATTTTTTTTTTTTTTTTTTGTGGGTGGGTGGGGGAAGAGGCAACAACAACAACTACTTAAACATCCATAGTGCATCATCATACACAGAATACTTTAAATTGAAGGATCCAAAAAGGAACAAACCAACAATGCTATTTAGAATAAACTTATGCAACATTTACGGGAACATGCTTTGCTTAGGAGATGGGATACCAACGGCATAGCTAAATCTGGCCTCCAAAATGTTCATAAGCGTGTATGAATATAAGTGTGTAAACTTGTTGAAGATATAGATAGATGTAAAGGCATACTAACCTATTTTCTGGAACCTCTGCTCCCTTGTAGCTAGATACTTTATGGACAAAAGCCTGCATGGCTTTTGCCATGCCACGAGGATCAAAATCATCAAAATCTTTACTGGATGAAGGAGCACTATCCTGAGACTCCTTAGATTTCTGTTTACTCTTAAGTTTTGAATTATAAAGATCCAACTCCTTTTCTCTCTCTTGAAGAGCAGAGTTCAACTCATCCTCACCACTGTAGAGCCAAGAATCATCATCTGAGGGAAGAACTTCCTGACTTCTAAAATCATTGGCTGAATGAGGTAAAGCAAGAATTTCATCTATGTGTCTCACTGGAGCACTCAACATTTCACTGCAAGAAAAGGTAAATCTAAGTTACACATGCTACATTACAACAAACTAACCGAGAAAAAAAAAAAAAAAAAAAAAAAACATGGCTACTTGTAAAATCTTAACAAAAGCTGAAAACAGAATAGTGCTATAACTAATGAAAGCATCATATAGTTCTGCCTCACTAATCTAGGGTACTTGGAAATATTTTCAACAATAAAACATAAAAAATAAAAATAAAAAACACAGTGAAATCTAACTTGACTTCAAACTCCAAAAATTCCCTGCTTAGCTCTACAAAACAGGCAGGTACCCTACTCATCAATTATCACAATACCTTTTTCAAACTTCAAAACCTTTCTACTAGTGCACACTGAATAACATGATCTCTCAAACGTTCCCTAAAAACAATTTTATGGACAGTTTTACATGAAAAAGCATAACAATAGATGACAAATAACCGATTGTTCTACATACATTTTGGAAAATCAGAAAAACAAGCAGTATTTCATTCATATACCTAGTTCTGAAAACAAGTTGCTCTTCCTATAATACTCCTCAGCATTCTCCATCAATCTCTTGTACTCCTTTGATCCTGGAATCAACCCTTCAAAATACCCACTTTTCTCTAAACTCTCGAAATACTTACTCCACGTACTACCCTTCCCTTCCTCTCCCTCCTTCTTCCTCTGCCAATAAACCATCTCAAAACCACATGCAATCTTCATCCCTAGCTCAGCATCCAAATACCCTGCAGCATCACCACTCCTACTGGGCATTGGATAACACTTGGGCGCCTGAAACGTTTGATGCATCAGCTGTGCATACATTGCCCGCGACATCTTCACATTGACCAAAACCAACTCTTCTGCTTTTCCTTTACTCAAAAACCTCTCCATTTTCGCCGCATACTTCATGGTATCAATATCTCTATCATAAAACCCCTCTACAGCAAGCGAAATCAAACAAGGCTCATGCTTTAGCACCTGAGCCACCGACATGGGAACCCTAACCCTAACGTGATGCATATTCCTTTTAGCTCGAGCAGGATAGTCAGCAATCTTACTCTTGACTGCGTTTTGAATGGCTTCGGTAGCACGCGATTCGTTCTCATTGTTAATTAAAAATTTTAAACTATCAACTAATGTAGGGTTGGGTAGGGAGGTTTTGGGAATAATATGGAGATCACCGCGGCGAATAAACAAACGATTTTCGGAGTTTTCGGGGTTGAGCCAGCGGGGAAGGTGGAAGGCGGCTTCTATGAGTAAGAACTCGCCGTCGGAGTCCGAAACGCGGATAGATAAACCAGGAAAAGCACGGGAGATTTCGAAGAGTAAGAAGACGGTGAACCACTCGTCTTCAAGATTGTCTCCGAAGCGGAGGTGGCCGTGTAGGTGAGGAACGGCGGCGGTGGTGGAGAGGGAGAGATTGAAGGGCTCGTGTTGCCAGATGTAATCGGATAATAGAGGAGAGAGACGGTTGAGGATTTGGAGGTGGAGAGATTGGAGAGATGAAGTGGAGAGAGTGGAGTCTGGGTATACAGAGTAGAATACGGTGTCATCTGGAAGACGTGACTGTGTTGCTGCCATTTTGTGTGTATGTAGGTGATGTTACCGTTTTTCAGTTTTGACCTTCTTGGGTTTTAGCGCCAGACACAGAAGAACGGGGCATTTGTTTAGGGATATCCCCACCGCCTTCGGAAAAGCAACGTCTCTTCCAGAGTTTTTTCTTCTTCTAAGTTCTGACGCTGGTGATAAAGGACAAATCCCAATATTAAATACTTGTTGGGCCGAGCCAGGCCTGTCACGCAGCCTGATCCAGCTATTGTTCTAATGCTACACCCATTTGTTAATATTTAGGCTGTTTTGGTGTACGGTCGTCGGTTTTAAGAGGTTACTCTATTTTTTTTCATTTTTAGTAATTTATCCTTGTCATAAATAAATTAGGTAAATAAAATTTTTAGACTGTATAAAGCACTTCAAGGGGGGTATTTGGTTGCTGCATAATACGAAGTTGCGTTGTATAGATAACGCAACCATGTTTGGTGCAGCAATTGGCTGCATTACGGTGTATTTTTTCTTTTCTTTTTTTATTTTATAAATATTTTTTTAATATAATATAAATTAATTTTTTATTTTTACATTAAATAAATATAATTATTAACGTAAATTAATAAATATATAATTTATTATTCAATAATATTATATTATATTAAAAATATAACTAAATAATATATTTTTAATTATATTATAATAATTAATATATAAAATTGAATATTATTTAATAAGTTGATATAAATAATAATAAGTACTTAAAATAATATATTAAAATAAAATATAACATAATATTACATTATTTAAATCTATTATAGTAATTAATATATAAAAATTAATTGTTATTAATAATTTAATGTAACTAATAATAAATACTTAAATAATATATTAAAATAAAAATATAAAAAAATTAATATGATACAGTGTTCCCTTAAACATTGTACAGCATTATATTAAAATAATGTTAATGCACTATAGTGCTCCCTTAAACATTGTACAGCATAATATAATACATTAATATTATGTGTTAAATACACCCTAAGTACATTGTTATTAGTCTCATAAGAAGCCAAGTTTGATCCACACACAAAACATTCATATGCATCACATATATATTGGCAATGGAAGCCAAGGGAGTGTGTTACATTTTCAATACGGGATTCTTCGCTAAAGTGGTGAGCCATTATTTCACAACACCCACCCTTTGATCACTATTTTACTTAAACTCTATTTCTTAGATTAAGATGATTTGTATCAAATTCCATACTCTTTTTTGTATTGTATACACGTATAGAAATATAAATAAAAAGGAAGTTCATTTTATTAATTTATTATGTTGAAATATAGGTTTCTTTAACTTTTATTCATAATTTAAAGTTTCTATAACATACCAAATCGATGATTATTGGAAGAAAGTGATGTTATTATGTGCTTAGTATTACTTTGCTAAAATCTTACTAATAAATTTAGTTGGATAAAACCTGATCAAATAAAAATTATATATATATGTATATATATATAGTACACATTTGTTTATATATAATTGCATAAATTTTTATTTTTAAAATATTACAGTTTATGTAATATATGCCTCACCAAAAAATAAAAGATGGGTCTACTTAGACCCACCTCCCATTACTTGTTTTGGGTGAGGCTTGACAAAAGCTGTAACATAGCTACACCGTAACATTTAATGCATGAAATGTAAATAGTATATTTTCAAGCATATTTTTATGAGTAATTTTTTCACCACCCAATATCAGCTATTTCATCATGCAAAACAGAGCAGAGTTGTAATGCATCTTCATTGCCTTAATGTCATTAGATTTAGCCATTCATATTTACTTTTTGGAATGAAAATATCTATTTGATGGTTAAATCTATCATTAATGTTATTCTATAAAGTTAATGAATATTCTACTATAGATATTAAACTTTTTTGTCACTTTTAGTTACTTTTAGTCTCTCGCGTAAATGATGGTGAAAGAAAATCGTAGTTTTTTTATTTTTCCAACAAGTATGTTTCGCCTCTTTTTACTATAATGCCTTCCTGACTCATAGCTTTTAGGTGTATTTTTACGTCTAACACCCAAGAAATGGAGATTTTTCTATAAACTTCAAGAGTAGGTTGAAATTTGTCATTTTATAAAACTTTGTGAATAATCAAAGATAAAAATAAGTATCATAATATAAACATTAAATATGTAAATATAAACAAAACAAAAAAAAAATTATAAAATATGTAGAAAACATGTGTTTAGAACTTAAAGTTTTAGTTTTTAAAATCATAACTTAGAATTTCACATTTTGAATTTTAGAGAAGTAAGAATTTCAAGTTCTCACAATCTCATTTGTATTGTAAAATTCTTCAGGTTAAAATAATAATATTCAAAGATAAATATGTGCAATAGCAAATCTTAATTTATTGAAATTAAAATAATTTGATAAACAGTTATAATAGTTATATAAGCAAAAAATTAAATAAGCCATATTAAGTTAATAATAACATATTAACAAATTAATGATAATGTAGACCGTGTATTATAAAACTAACTATATAAATAAAAAATTGTTATAAATAATTAAATTAATAATATAATAAACTAATAATACAAAAATACAATAATGATAAAGCATACCAGAAATAGACATAAATAAACACAAACAGTAAAAACTAAACGACATATGTCATGTCAAATCAATTATCGTGCTTGTAACATGTTATAAATAAAATAATTAAAATAAAATTTTTAGACTAAACAACGTACTTTAATTAATATTATAATTTTAATATTTAAATCTTAATCTTTTTAATTAATTTGACTGGCAACTTAAAATTTAACTATATTCCTTTCGGACGTTGTTAACTGGAGTTGCTTTGCAGCCACTACCAGTAACAGTGTACCACTTATAGAGATGCGACGTGCACGTGTTATTTCCTTAAATTTAAAATTAATAAAAATAAGAGTGGTGAGCCATTATTTTATAATATTTCTATTATTCATTTTTTAGTTAACCAATAATATGACACGAGATTATTCATATAAATATTCATAATTTTAAAATTAAATAATATTATAATTTTAATATTTAAATTTTAATCTTTTTAATTAATTTGAGTACCAACTTAAATTTTAACTATATTCCTTTCGGACGTTGTTAACTGGAGTTACTTTGCAGCCACTACCAGTGACAGTGTAACACTTATAGAGATGCGAGGTGCATGTGTCATTTCTTTAAATTTACAATTAATAAAAATAAGACGGAATATAATTAATTTGGGAATAATCACAGTATTTTGTTTTGTGTAATATATTATATTATTATTTTTAATTTTAATGAACAGAGTATGATATTGGAACAGAGAGATGAGTTCTGGGATCAAACGGTCCAGATAAATCAGCCGACAGCAACCATCGATTCCAAAAGTGCAAAAGAGAAAGGATTCACTCACTCTCAAACCAAATTGATTCATCAAAGCCGTTCGCAATCAATCATGTGTTGCGGTCATCGGCGATCTGTATCACCCGACCCTTTTACTCAGTCCAGAGATCGTCGGACAGCAAACGAGAATGCGTTGGTGGTGGAGGACCTGCGGGGCCGGCTGGCCGAGACGGAGGCGCGGCTGGCGCGAGCCAGGGCTCGAGAAGCTGAGCTCAGCCGTCAACTCGAGGAAATGAAACGATTCGTTTCGGTGATGGAAATCCTCGAGACCTACCTTAAACGGCGGTTTCGCGAGCAGCAAGAGCACTTGGTTCAGCTCTTCTCTTCGCTTCCCCAAAAATAGAATCATCTTTCCCGGTGATTTTAACTTATGCCCTTGTTAATATGATTTTCATTTTTTTGCTGGCTGTGACTGTTGTTTTTGTGCTGTTTGTAATGTTTTTGATAGATATGAAGGGCATTACTACCAGATCGAAAAATTTCACTTTGTTTAATGTGATCGATCATCCTTCCCTTTTTTTTTTTGGGTTTGATTGAGTTGAAAATTTGAGTAATTTTATCAGTTTCTTAGATGAAATTGTTGCGTGATAGGCTGCCGTTTAATTGTTGGATACGGTAAAGTATGCAGCTGAGGTAAAAGATTGTATTTTGTTGTTTCGTGTAAGTGTGATTATGGTTTGAGTTTGGGGCAGGGGAAAAAGGGATGAGTTACTGGGGATCAAAGAAATAAGGCGTTTTATTTGATGAATTAGTTGGTTTATTTTTGTTTAAGTACCATGAAGTGAGCTTTAAATAAAGGGTTAAGAGCTTATTTCTATCTTTCAGCATAACATGGCATCACGGTTGATACCATTTGGGTTGTTATCCTTTCTTTCATCAGCTGAAGGGAGAAGTTGCTGTGTGGGTTTTGTATGTTGATGTGATTGGATAAGAGAATGTACGGAAGCTAAGTATCATATTTGCTGATTTCATAATTCACAATGACTTTAGGTGATGGGTGTTCTGGAAAGCCTGCGAAAAGCATTCACATTGGTAAGGAATTTGATCATTAACACTAGCGTTTGGACTATTGATTATCCAAGTGTCTTTATCAGTCATGCAAACTGTATGTGTATATAAACAATTTTTTGTAGTGACTGGTCACTTGGGAGTATTCCTTAATGCTCTGTAGTAGGTGATTGAAATTTAAAATGAAGTTGGCATCCTCCAAATGATGGAAATGCTACTGATTTGAGGTTTTCAATTCATTGTAAAAATGCCAACATTATTGGAAGATCTCTGGTAGGTTCTGGTTTTTGCTTATAAGTGTAATATTGGAGGACGGAAAAAGAAAATTTTGATCTATGGAACTCGATGCTCACCCATAAGTTTTTCAGTGTCATGCTTTGAACTTACATCTTGTTTATATTAGTTTCATGACTTCTCTGCAAGGTAGCCATTAGAAAGTGAATTATGAGTTACTTAATGCCAAATTAGCTGGGTATTCGATATTTGGGAGGGCAATATCTGAATATAATCCAACTATCTTGATTTTTGTGTTATATATAGAAGCAGTAAAATTCTGCCACTGCTCAAAAGCATTCATTCAAAACTCACAATCTTGTGATCTCACTGACCTGCATTCAATTTTCAGCAAACCTAATTTCAACCCCCCGTGCCCTTATCATCTGTAATTTGTGCTTTTATACCTCAAAATATCTGATATGTAGAAGACAATTTTCAGTTGTAGATGAATTGTATGAAATTTCCTGAGGGTATAAATCATTTTGGAAATGACACTGCAAAAGTTGTCCCAAGTTTTGATTTCTTGGGCATTTTTATATTACTGTTTTCTGGTTAAGCTTGAAATGTAGTCCAAGTAAAATATCACATTTGGAGCTTTACACTATCATTAACATAATCTTTTTTCTCCACCCTAGTAAACCCTCATTTGACAGTAAAAGAACGTTGATAATTTTCTAATATGCAGATACTTTTGCTTTGAAGTACTGCATATTTGACTCCATGAACAAATCTATTTTCATCCCTTTTTGAGTTACTGCCCTAATAAGAATTCAAGTTCTTATTATTTATATGTTATGATATGAATATGAGATGCCGTTTTGTTCTGTAATCTGTATTGGTAAAATCAATTCATTATGCCTACAGTTTAGAATCTATCCTCCTCTCACATTCACACACACACACGAGAGTTAAAAATAAGATACTTAGCAAGTGGAGATTACCTTTGCCCCAAAAGGGAGACTAGTATAGCTTGAACAAATAAATTCATAAATTGTATTGAGCAGCATCATAAATTGATACTTCTAACAAGGCATTTGAACCAACATTTTATTCTACATTTTTGTATATGAATTCTAGTTTTAAGGCTAACAATAAGAGAATTTGGATTATTGCTTTTTTTTTTTTTGTTTAATTAAAATGATACTAAATTGAATATTTAATTTCCCACTGAGGGAAGGATCCTTCAAGTTTGCGGCAACCAAATGGAGTAATGGAGTTGTAATTATTAAGCCAAAGAACTGGATTTGCGAAAAGTAATCTTTTTCTTGTGCGTAAGTTGGCATTTTCCTGCTTTATGCTTTAATATTATCACATAGACGATGTGTAAGATTTTGAATTGAATTATGGCAGTGCCACTTATGTGACAATTTAACTACCGAAGATTTGCCTTCTAATGCCTCTTTGTCATTGTTGATCGGAGAGAGAAAATGGACAATTTGAAATCTTCAGTAAACTATAAATGTGTCATTAACACTTGAGGACACATTTAGAATTTAAATAGCAAATGTCATAATATCAGGTATAAAGTTCAAACTATAGTAATGAAAGGCATTTTATTAAATATAAAAACTGCTTTATTAAGTGTCTGGTACAACCATCATCGGGTTTAATAGTGTCTTATTAGAGGAATGCGGTACGAAGCGGCCAAACATAAAGAAGTGATATCTTTCGTTACATTGAAGAATTGTTCATTGCTAGACAGGAATTATCGTGTCTAGTTCGTTAGGCTTGAAATATTTAAAAAAAGAAATTTTGTACAAAATGCTTTTCAAAGAAAAGTGCCCTTTGTTTACATTTAGAACTATTAAATTATCTTCCCACATAGATGCTGTTAGAGAGAAACAAGAAAAGAAGAAGGCTAATACTTGACAGCAACTTTGCAATGTCTATTCTCAATTATTTAGCCTTTAAGTGATTTTCAAACTATCTACATCATGGTTACGGAGGCCCAATTCCTAATCCAGAAAGGAACTTACCTCTAATCTAAAAAAAGCAATGCCAGAGAAACTATTCATTTGAGGCCCACATCAAGTTAATTAATTTTGAAAATATATAATTGAGCCAAAAAGTCGAAATGAAATGAATATGACACGATGATACTACTCACTTTGAGAAGAGTTTCTTTCTTCTAATTAATTGATTTGGGGGTCCATCGCTTTATGATTTCCACCTCTATTATTATCCTAATCACGACCTTATCTCTCTAATCTACCTTACGCTCACTGAATTTCACGTGAAGAGACTTGAATTCTAAGAAAAATAGCTCACGTGTATTCTCCCAATTGGAGTAATTAAGTGCATTGCTTCTAACATAAACATGACGTATTAATCCACAGTAATAAATTTCACAATGAAGTAAAAGAGGTAAAAACTCTAATAAAAAGAACTTAACTCAACTTATGACCATTCTAAGATTCTATTCTAATTAGGGGTGAACAAACAGTTTGATTTTAGAAATAAAAATTGAACGATTTAAAAAATTAAGAACCGAACGATTTGTGTTTGATTCGGTTTTAAACTGAATCGAATTAAAAAATTGATCGATTCGATTAAATATAATAAAATCAAACAGAACCGAACTAAATTTTTAAAATTTAAAATCAAAATTCTAAATTATTAACTTAATTTTTCGAATCAAACCGAATCAAATTTTTAAAAACAAATCGAACTAAACCGAATTATTTTAATTCAATTTAGTTTGATTTTAAAATTTAATTCAATTTATTTTAAATTATGAAGAACTAATCGATTTTAGTTCAATTCAATTCGGTATCCGGAAAATACCCACCCCTTTTCTAATCAATATTTGTAGCGAGGCTATTGCTAACGGCCAAATAGAGGGGCACTGCGGACATTTCACTCGCGTGAGAGTTAGAGCCACCAGCGAGAGCGGTAACGTAGATTAAAAATGAAAAAAAGATCGTTTAAAAGGAGAGAAGGAGAGTAACAACAACAAGATGCCTGAATTTGAAGCGCGATTTCAGTATTCACTCGCACACCATCGGTCACCATTATCACTTAGCAAAACAAATTATGCTTTCGTTCAATCCTCGTTGACACAATTCGTTTATCCATCTACTCTTGCTTTGCTTCTACTTTCTCTCTGTTAGTAGTTTTTTTGTTTTTCGCTTTCCACTTTTTTTCTTCTTTCATTTTCAAGCTTTTTGTTCCCTTTTTCAGTCTCCACTTTCTTTCTGCTTTGCCTATTTTCTTGATAAAGCTCATGCCCATTTGAGAAAAAGCTGAAATGGAAACTGGGTCGAGCTCAGATTCCAGAGACAAGCAGAATACACTGAAGGGTAGTTACATGACCAAACTAGGCTCTATGTTGCCCAAGATCGACCCTTTCGTGCCAAGAACAGAACACAATCCCAGAGAGTTAAGATCTTGGGCTAAAAAGACTGGTTTTGTTTCTAATTTCTCTGGAGAAACAACTAATAGTGTTAGTGAGAAGCTTGATAGTGCTGGTTTTGATGTAGAGAGAGATCACGAGCATAGCAGAGGAGGAGGGTCGTCGCCAAAGATTGAAATAGATCCTGTTCTGGGCCGAACCAAGCCCAATAGAGGGTCGGAGATTGAACCGGATGCGGAGGCTGGGCATGGAGTGAGGAGGAATGGAAATGCTGGGGTGTTGGGTTTTAGAGAAGGAATTGTGAGAGGTGAGAATGAGAGAAGGAGAGCAGGAGATGAGGTTGTTTTGGAAGAATCGGTTCATGAGAGGCTAAATGGAAGTGGAAATGGAAATGGAGTTCCATTTCCGGTAGCCAATTCAGTTGAGCCAAAAAAAGAGGAAGAAAGAGATGAAAGGAATGTGCAAATTGATGTGTATCCTGGTGGCGAAGAAACTGCTGATGGAGGGTGGCACAGACAACCAGAATTGAGATTTGGACTAAGGGATAATCCGGGTTGGGGTTAGTTTCTAAACTTTTATTCCTTCATTTAATTTAATGATGTGTTTTTGTAAATGGGATTTCAATAACTGCTTTCTACATGTTGGTTCTGTGGCTAAATTTTTTATTCAGAGTGGAAGTACTAAGCATAAGTGTGGGATTTTTTATGGTAGGGAGTAAGGCCTATATGGAAATGTTATTAACAAGCAAATTAGTACAGGCTATGAATATATATGTATGTTAATTTTTTGAAGTATTCAACAATGCTTTGATGTAATCAATGATTTCAAAGGAAAAAGCTAATCAAAAGAGAATGATAACTTGTGGATATTGAACTCTGTTGAATGAGAGGAAGGATGGCTACCACAAATAGACTGATTTGCATCATTTTGTCTGCTTGTTTTCTGCTCTGAGTTGTTGTCAATATATCTGTAGGCAAGCAACAGATGAAGGAGTAGAATTAGATATACAGTAATAACACGATCATGTAAGGAGTTCAACCGTGATGTTGATGACACTTCCTTATTGAGAGTAGGCACGCTGGATTCTTATTGTGCAACTTGTTTGATGTTATTTCTCCTTGTAAAATTTCTGATCCTTAAATATTATACATGTTATGGAAATTCCTGAATCTCTTAATCAATGCTGAATGATTTTGGGGTCTTAATTCAACTTTCTGAAAACTAGTACTTTTTGCTGACTCTTATCTGATTGTTTATTGTTGCAGTACCACTTATATACTATGGCCTGCAGCACTTTTTATCGCTGGCTGGTTCACTTATATTTATCCCCTTGATCACTGTACCAGCCATGGGTGGGACAGATGTACAGATCTCATCTTTTGATTTCTTTGGTGTCACCTAATATTAAGAGGTTAACAGTTAATCATCATTTTGTTCAATTATTTGTTTCCTCAATGATGACAGAAAGATACAGCAACAGTGATTTCTACAATGCTGCTGGTTACTGGCATTACGACAACACTGCACTCCTACTTTGGCACCCGACTTCCATTGGTTCAAGGGAGCTCTTTCGTATATCTGGCTCCTGCACTTGTTATCATTAATGCTCGGGAATATAGGAATCTCACAGAACATGTAATCTCAGCACACAAATAAATCTTACTGGCTCTAAATTCAATAAGTTTATCAGAAATGACTTCTGTAATCCTCTATAATAGTTTATCTTGGAAATACAAGAAATTGAAATATATAATGATAAAGCTTTTGGTTGAAACATTTTCAGAATGAATATAATGATGCTTTTTGGAGTGAATCAAATAAATTGTAGTTATGAATGATGTTGCTTTGTTTTTCTCTGTACTAGACATTTTAGAGTTTTCATATTGATGTTAGCTCATTCTACTGCAGAAATTTAGGCATATCATGAGAGAACTGCAAGGAGCTATAATTGTGGGTTCAATATTCCAAAGCATATTGGGATTTACTGGTTTGATGTCCCTTATTCTGAGGTAACTTAACAGGTTGCTTGAAATAATTTCTTTTTGCTTGTCTAGTAGTTTGGTTGTTTATTGTTATCCATAATCTTTGCACATATGTATGTCCACGTTACCACTTTGTCCTATAGTGGTGCCTAAGCTTACTGTCTTAAAGCTATTTATCTAGGATGTCTGTTTTTATTTATTTCAATCTTGCAAATTAAGCTTTCTTAATTCTAAAACTTTATGGACTCTTGCATGACCCTGGCTCCAGATTCTTCAAGAGTTTAAGAAGATTATGATTTTCATTGGCAACTGTCTAAAGTATTTTCATCATACGGTACATTAGTAATTCTGTAGCACATATTAAACTGAACCATTCATTGTGTACAGCACCACATAGAGTGTCCTCAACAAGGCATTGCAATTTGTGAGGTATGTATATGTTGGAACAACTATTATATTAATTCTTGTTCCTTTGTTTAATGTTGTGTTGCAGATTCATTAATCCTGTTGTGGTGGCTCCAACTGTTGCTGCAATAGGTTTAGCATTTTTTAGCTATGGTTTTCCACAAGCCGGAAGTTGTGTGGAAATTAGTATACCCCAGATACTGTTGGTTCTAATATTTACCCTGGTAAGCTATTTCCGCAGAATACTAGGTAATTCATATGTAGAATTTCTGTACCAAGCCATTCACAGAAATTGTTATTTGTCCACTTTCGTGACGTCATGAAAGTTTGTTCAATTTTCAGGCTTCTTATTTATTAAACGTTATTGCAATCTATACTAGAAACTGATCTTTGTCTTTGTAATTTTCATCTTCAGTATCTAAGAGGAATATCTGTCTTTGGACATCGTTTGTTTCGGGTTTATGCGGTATGTACCTTATCTTGAAATACATGGATTCTTATTAATATTTATCTTCATAAAGATGCTCATAATTTGGATGATCCATTATTATTCTTTGATGTCTTCCCCATCCACTGCATGGCTAAAAGCCATTACTTATCCATGTCTGCACTTTTCATGGGAAACCAAACTGTCAGACCTCCTTTTCTTTAGGGAACCATCTATAGTAGTTTTAAGACGTATAATGTATTTTGTTTGTTATCAGGTTAATACCATAACTAGAAAACACTCAACAAAATAGATTTAGGTCAAGTTGTGCATTTTGGTTTCTGAGAACACTTAAGATGATCACTGATTGATGATTTAACATGGAAATCATTTATCATCTTTTTATAATTTTATTAAATTTTTATACAGGTTCCTCTGAGTGTTATTATCATATGGACATATGCATTCTTCTTGACTGCTGGCGGAGTGTACAATTACAAAGGTTGCAGTCCTGACATACCCAGTTCAAACATCTTATCCGATGCCTGTATAAAGCATGCATATACCATGAAACATTGCAGAACCGATGTTTCCAATGCTTGGAGAACTGCTGCATGGGTCAGAATCCCTTACCCTCTGCAGTGGGGCGTCCCTATCTTCCATTTAAGGACCTCCTTGGTCATGATCATTGTATCTCTTGTTGCATCAGTGGACTCGGTTAGTAGCTTATAAATCATTTTCACCAAAGCCATGCAAAATAATATATATGCTCTTTTCCACGTGGTTCTTATCTGAAATGTGGAAAGATAAAGAGTTTCTGAGATGGCTTGATAGTATTAAAAGAGAATTAAATTTTACTATATGTTTAACGTCCTTCGTTGTTGCAAAAAACTCTTTTCTTGAATGTTTGTTGGAGGTGGGGAGAGACCAAGAGGGGCACTAAAGCACCCTTGGAATGTGGCTTTTCACTTCTAATAGAGCAGCCAGGATTTTCACTGATGCTAGTGATGCTAATTGTTTGACGACTTACCCAGGTTGGAACATATCACACTGCATCTTTGCTAGTCAACTCAAAGCCACCAACACCCAGAATTGTCAGCAGAGGAATTGGACTGGAGGGGTTTTGCAGTATTTTGGCTGGACTTTGGGGTTCTGGTACTGGTTCGTCAACCTTGACAGAAAATGTGCACACCATTAATATAACAAAGGTGGCAAGTCGAAGGGCTGTGCAACTTGGAGCAGTTTTTATGATTGTCTTCTCATTTGTAGGTAAAGTGTCATGACTGTCGTGTAAAAGACCAAGATTAAAAGTGCAATGCTTTGCATAAGGCATGGTAGAAATTCATGTGCATGATGTCCATATGTTTTAAGTTGGTTAGAGTTTAGTTAGCATAGATTGGATTACATCTGAACTCGGATTCGATACCTTTGGTAAGCCTAGGGGAAATCACCATGAGGATTTAATATCTGATTCTTTTCAGTAGAAAATGTAACATACAGTTCATAATGATATTTTTAAACAGAAAATGTGACATGCTTGTTTATACCTATATTTTGAGGTAAATATTATTTGATTGTTCATTTGGATTTGATAGGAAAAGTCGGTGCCATTCTGGCCTCTATACCACAGGCATTGGCTGCCTCCATACTGTGCTTCATATGGGCCCTTGTTGTGGCAATTGGTCTCTCGAATTTGCAGTATACTCAATCAGCAAGTTTTAGGAACATAATGATAGTTGGTGCTTCATTGTTTCTTGGTTTGTCCATCCCTGCCTACTTTCAGCAGTACCAACCTGAATCCAGTTTGATACTGCCGAGTTATTTTGTTCCTTTTGCAGCTGCATCAAACGGACCAATGCACACGGGAAGCAAACAAGTAAGCCTCTGTCCATGCATTGAGTTTCTAGTAGATTGATGTTTGAACACTGTCGAAGCCGTCTCTCTCCATACCTTCATTGTATTAATGCATGTGGTCCAATCATCCATTATTAGATAATTTAAGTTTATTTCTTGCGGAGTGCTGATCTGCAGTTTCTTTTGAATTTGTCAGCTTGATTTTGCGATAAATGCACTCATGTCTATGAACATGGTTGTGACGCTCTTAGTGGCATTTGTACTGGACAACACTGTCCCAGGCAGCCGACAGGAACGAGGGGTGTACATATGGTCACGTGCAGAAGACATGGCAAGTGATCCATCCTTACAGTCAGATTATTCCCTGCCAAGCAAAGTTTGCCGGTGTTTCTGTTGTGCAAGGTGATTGGGAGCATAATACTTGGCAGTTGACTGCTTGTGGATGCTTTCATTAGGTAACTCTTTCCAAAAGGTCATTTTACGGATGGAGAGTGGTCGAACTTGAAGATTGGTATAGCTAGATGGAAAAGAGGTATATAATTTCTAATACAAATCAAATTCTTATAACACAGTATTGAGAATTTCATACACTATGTAGTTGTAGTGTATGTGTAACATTGTTTTTCCCCTCGTTTCTGGCGAAATGTGTATTTATAAGTGTAACAACATGGCTTATTCAGATTTTATACATAACATTCTTTCAAGGAAAATTATTCTTGTGCAGGGGTATTTTGGCAGCAAGATCAATTTTATTGCTTATCATGTACAAGGAGAAACTTTGCGAAAACTCAACACTGTGCAGTATCATTTTTAGAATGGACACATGATTGCTTATTATGCGACTCCTGAATGAGAGAACGAAGGGTATGGTTAGGGGTTAGATATTTGTGCTTGAGCCTCAAATTTGTCATGGGTGATGTATCGTGCCCCATCCCTAGCCATTCCTCTATAGCTTCCAACTCGTACGAAAATCCGTCTGCAGCCACGTGTGGGCTTTTCATCACTTTCTGTTACTCAACAAACCATAGACTCCACTCATTATTGTCATTTCGCTTCAATAATCGCTTCCCACAAAATAATCAGCCACATTTCTAATGTAGTGATTGATGCTTAAAAAACTAAAATTGGCAATGTTGTGAGAGATGGATACTGACCTGAAATATGGGGCATA
This sequence comes from Murraya koenigii, assembly GCA_025617385.1. NCBI lineage: Eukaryota > Viridiplantae > Streptophyta > Magnoliopsida > Sapindales > Rutaceae > Murraya > Murraya koenigii. Next base: position 30,294,046 of record CM046813.1, read on the forward strand.
CAAAAACACTTGGGACGTCCTTTGAATGTTCTTTATTTGCACATCTATCAATCACCTCCTCACCTTCTCTTTTGTCCACCAAACCCCCAGCCTTTCTCCTCACTTCATCAAGCTCTTTCATAACACTTGCAATCCTCAAATCTCTATTGGCCTCTTGGGTCGCTGACAAACACTTCAAAGCAATCCCCGCAAGTTCCTCCGCCAAATCCAACGGCCATTTTCCAGCATTCCCATCCAACACTTGAATCAGGGCCGTTTGATTCAACACCATCGCCTCCTCGACAAGCCCGGCCCAGTTTCTCCCAGTTAAAAGATGCAACAACAACATCCCAAATGCCCTTATATCCGACCTCACAGTGAGTTGATCACTCATATTGAACCCAAGCCCACTGATCTTCGCAACAAGTTGACCATCAAGAAGGATATTCGCCGCCGTGAGGTTGCCGTGAACAATGGGCCTACGCTCAGTCGAATGGAGGAAGCTCAGGCCCAAACAAACCTCGTGTGCAATTCGGATCCGATCAAGCCACCAAAGGGCCCGACCCCGGCTGCAATTTTTATAATTTCTTTGAGAAGTAAATAGCTTGTCCCATAAGTTACCATTGTCCATGTACTCCAAAATTATGCATTTTAACTCCGAGCAGAAGCCCATCACTGCAACCAAGTGAGGGTGTCGAATATCAGAAAAGAAACCCACCTGCCAAATCAGAGTCAAATTTAGTTCCGAAAGCAAAGAAACAGCAATTCAGTATTTTTTTTTCTTTTTCACTTTTATACCTTGGCTTGAAAATCTTCTTCGGACAAGCCATTGTTGAACATTTTAATAGCAACACCTACATGATTCAATCGCCCTCGATACACGTTAGTCCAATCACCCCCACATTTCAATCTAAACCGTTCAGAAAAATCCTCAGTCGCCAGTCTAATATCTTCCGCTGTGTATTCTCTAAAGGCACAGCCTAATTCACTAGACCTTGTAACCATTCCAATTGCATCTTTTTCTTTACAAAACTCAATTCTTCTATGAAGCACATCTCTTTGTCGCCTCAATTCTTCAATGACTTTAACCATTTCTGCTCTTGCAATTACTGCCTTCTCCAGCTGCGCCTCAGCGTGCCCTTTTGCCATTGTTGATAGTTGCAGCTTGTTCGAGAGCTCGGATTGCAGTTCAATAAGCGAACTCAATCTGTTTTTACTCTCTTCAACCTCTCTTATTACTTCATGTAATTGTTCTTTCTCTGTGTCTAAATCTTTTTGTAATTCCATACGGCTTACCACATCTTCCTTTGTTAGACTTTCAAGTTGGTCTGCCTGTACAACATGGAAAAGTTTTTGCTTGCTAAGGAGCACAACAACAATGACGAATAACAAAACGTTGTAGTGAACAAAGTTCCCCACTTTATGGATAGCAATTGCATATGTGACTTAAATTGAGTAATGCTTATTAATTAGAGTTTGAAGGTATGAATACACAACCGGCAATGTTTATTATTGATATCACCCATTGAATCATTTCTTTTAACAAATGAAATTATTAAATGATTTTAAACACAAATCAAAATAGTACCCGTGAATTGCACAAGCAAATAGCCCACTTGGCTTTTGCACATCTTTCAGCATTGTCTTTGGTCTCCTTTTTCTTCAACCGGATCGTCTCCCGAGCTTCATTTATTTTACTCTTCATGAATTCCATTCTCTCTGCAACACTCTAATGTAGTGCCATTTTCTTGGCACCGTCAGAAAATCAAAGCAATATTCTACATTTTTATTGACTATAGAAATATTGTCACGAATCTAACATTGAATATATATTTTGACAAATTATTGTAATTTGGGAAATTATGAAAATAGCATAAAATTAAGGGTCCTTTATAAAAATAATTCACTTACCTTTTTTATTTTATTTTAATTTTCGTAACTACAAAGACACGTTCGGAGCATAAAATACTGTTAAGTAATTTGTCCGCATATAGTCTAGGACATTTATGACCGAGTGCTCATTTTTCACTAGTAAAATAAGAAAATTTTAATCTATTCTTATAAATTTCCTTAATTATCAGCAGGGCAAGAACACTATAAAACAACAATAATACAACACATCTTAAATAATGTAATATTCATAAATTGAGTGATAAGATAATATAATTAATTTACTTTAATTTTATCAACTAATTGATGAATGTCATATCATTTGAAATAAAAAATTTAAGATGTATAACTTTATTCATAAAACAACTACTTCCGAAAAAACTCTCACTCTTTTCGCACACAAAATTTGGCTAATTAAATAATTTATCATGCCTACAAAAAAGCAAATTTAGGGTCAGTTTAATAATATTATAATTTTTAAAATAATTATTATTAGCTATACTATAGAAATAATTAACTGTAAAAAAATTAATTAAATATTTAATAAATTTTATTTTCAGAAGTACTGTAAATTTTAAAAGTAGCAGCCAATATTTAATAAATTTCACTATCAAATTTATGTGAAAAATAAATGACTAAAATAGACATAATATATTATAAAATTTACTTACACATATAAAAACATATATATACAATATTTTTAATTTTTTATTATAATAATTTAATTAAAAACTAAATTTATACTATATTAATTTTAATATTTTTATTTTTTATAATAAAATTTTACTAAAATATTAATTTTATTTTAAATTTGAATAAAGATAGTTTTGAATTTAAATAATAATTATAAGAATATTTATAAAATTATATTAAAAATAAGATTAATTATAAGAAGAAGTAATTTGATAAAAATAATTTTTATATTTTTACTAAATATTAAAATTAATTTTTAAATTTTTAAAATTACTTTCAATCTTCTTAAAAATAATCTTAAATGAACTTAAACCGGATTAGATATACGTTATAATCATGACGTCACTATGACAATCACATTCCGCTATCAGTCAAAAGATATACGCGTAATTAAAAGATCGAATTATTAAAAGAATAATAATAATTCATAGCTAGGCCATGGAGCAAACCAATTTATGGCCACGTATTTATAAAATATCTTCGATGATAATAGCGACAATTACTCACCATATTAGAACCGGTTTGTTCTGCTGCATTCGGCTCAATTGGACATGCCTGCAAAATTTCACCGGCGTGTTCGGAATTTGTTGCGTCATCCAAATTCAAAGACACCAAATGCTGGAAATAATCTTCAATTTCCTGGACACAAGCTTCCCAGGTGCTCTGTGAATAAGGGGAGTCCGCCTCCGGGCCCCTCGGAGAAATTGATAAGCGATTAGGATTCTTTCCGTTTCCAGAAAACATTTTGGTCCACAAGTTTCCAAAATTAACCCTTTCTCTCATTTTAGCAACCGTGACTCCTTGATCGTCCTCCATTATCCCCTCATCGTTCTCTCCTTTCAGAAACACTAATTTCCCTCCGCAGACTATAAACAATTCACAGTAACCAGGCTTATGCTGACGGACTAAAAATGACGCACTGATTGCAGTTCTTGATTTCCTGCCGATAATTACGATAACTAATTAGACCACAAAAAAATTAACCCCACAGATAATTAATTAATCAATCAATCAATCAAATTAATGCTTACGCATACCCCGCTGATGGTTTCATGAAAGAAAGTCCCATGACCAATTTGGTTATTTTCAATCCTGACACCAAATCTAGTACGAGCTTGTCAATAGGTTCTTCATTTTTCTCAACTTTCAGTATTTCTGCCTTAACCTGTAAACGTAAACAGAAAGAATTCTGAAGCAAAAACACTAATAAAAAAAAGAATTCTGAAGCAACAATTAATGAAGTTTCAAGACCTTGCCGCAGAAAGCTATGTACTTGGAGAGCAGATTGTCAGTCTTCCCTTGTTCATACTTCTTCAAGATTTCAAGCTTCTCATCGCTCACAGAAGTTGCAGGAAGCTTGCCAACTGAATAAGAAAAAGAACACATATGCAAATGAAAAATACAAAGTTAAGAAAATTCATATAAGCTAATGATTACGTTAAGGAGAAAAAAAAAATGGTTGTGTGTGAAACTTACATGGGGTGTAAACAAAATCCTTAACGGAGATGTTATAGGTGACATGAAGAATGACAATGGAGATGGATTGAGCTTTCCATTTTTGAAGTGTCCAATCCAAAGTCCTGTATCCATCTTCCAGATCATTTCCAACAGCCACATAGACTTTTTGTCCATCGGTATCCATCTTTTGCTATAGCTTTTAGCTTACCTTGATTAAGCATCAACAGCTCGATTAATTAAGGCCACCGAAATCATTCAGATTTCAGACAAGTAAATTGTCGGCTTATGAATTTTTGTTGAGCTAAGCAAAATCTAAGCCGTGTGGCAGGGGTAAATATGGGAATTGTGATGAATAGGGAAGAGTTGAATTTTGGTTCAAATGTTTGTTTGAGAATTTCATATGTATATTCTTATGTCGATGATATTTTATTGTGAATTTGTGAGAGTAAGACGGCCGAGTTTGGACTTTTTTGTTGGCCTATAGTGAGAGCATAAAAGAATACAAAGTCCTGTTCCCTTTTTTTTTTTTTGGGGGTTGGGGGATTACGAATTTTCTGGGGACTTTCATGTATGCTTCCAAGTTTGAATTATTAACAAGGTGGATGGAACCACGTTTTAATTAACAAATTTTATTGAGATTGAACAAGGAAATTAACCTAGTACTCAACTCCTATGTCACGTGTCAAAATTTTCAAATGGGCTGCAGATTTTATTTGGTGTAATTGGAAAGCTTGGTTCAAAAATTATAACTTATTATACGATTAACACTTTACTTGACATGAAATTTTACAATAAAATTTTCATATATTTATTATTACTTGTTGATGCAGCTTTTTAGCGTGCGCCAGCGGTCTTGAATCTTCAAGCAGATCTTCCAAGCAATTCTGGCGGGACTGTTCAAGCCTTCGCTTCGCGGATTCAAGCGATACGCCGATCCTTCCGCTCGCGACAAGCTCGAGCGGGATTGCCCTTCGTCACTGTTCACTGTCTTCTTACGAGCGGTGATCTCCGGACCTGTACTCGCGAAAATCGGGTCGGGGTCGTCGGGCGTGTCCGTGAAACCCTCCGACGTTCAAGTCGATGTCGGGTTTCTCTTTTTGGTATCTCCGTAGTGAGGAGGCCGGAAAGATGAAAGGGTATTATATCGCCCCCTTTTTGGATATGTATGGTGTTTTGAGAGAATCGGATGAGAGAGATTTGAAAAGGAAGAACACGTGAATTGAAAATCTAACCTTTTAGAATCCGATCCTCCGACCACTTTCTCTCTCAAAAAATCCAACCCTTGTCTAGTTCTCCTTCGTTTCCTTTTATATTCTTCTTTTCAGCTCTTTTCCTTTCCAGTTCGTCCACTCCCACGCTAGTAGTATCTCGAGTCCTCCGGCAGTAGGGTTCGGTGGAATATTCCACAGGGATGAGCGGTCGTCCCTTAACTCGATTCACGTGGCGGATCGCCGTATCGGGCAAGTGCTGCGAGGAATGATGGCGCCTGGAGGCACGTCGTTGGCCATTGACAACGATATCACCACTCCGCGCATGTGGGACCACGGTCGGAACATCAAAAGGTGTGCCGGGGTTACGAGAAAGCAGGTCGGGCTACCGCAGGTCGGGTCTTGTACGGTTGTGCTCGTGGATCTCGCGGCGGGAGAGATGTGCTTCGGCCCTCGACCTTGACCGGCTTTGACACGGAGGGCGACCTCGGCGAGGCAGGAGGCGGTGCTCGGGGCTCGAGTAGCTCTGAATTTCCTCGAGCTTGACTAACCTTGACCTTCCTAATGATCTCGAGCAGATTAAAGAGCTCGGAGCTCGACCTTGGCTGCCTGACTTCACGACTTCTACGAGCTAGGTACGTCCTCGAGGAGTCTTGCTCGGTGGAGGGTCTTGAGGAGCTGTCCGATATTTTACCCAAACACCGGTCCCCGGTTTTAGTCTTTCGGTGAGGCGAGACAAGGCTGAAACTTCGATGAGATGGGTCGAACTCGCGGCCTTTTACGCTTCCACGTTCTTCTTGCTCGGGCTGTGGTTGGGCGTGCTTGGCTCATCGCACGGGGACTTCGGCCTTGGTATTCTTCGTGAGCTTCTTACGCTCGGGCTGCATGGCCAAGGTGTCTTCAGTATCACTACTTGCTCGGGGTGTAATTGGCCAGGGGTGTCTTCTGTATTATTCTGCTCGGGCTTGCAATTGAGCGAGGTGTGTTCTGCTGTTACTCTCGCTCGGTGTGTAATTGCAGGGGTGTCTTCTGCTCGAGCTACTCTTGAACCTCGCTCGAGCATTCAATTGGCTATGAGCGTGACACGTCCAGCTGGGACTTGATCGAGGAATTCTTCGGGATCTTTTGCTCGGCCTGCGATTGACTAAAGTATCTTGTTAGGTTACTCTGCTTTCGGGCTGCAATTGACCCGAGCATGGCACGTCACGCCTAAGACTTAGGCTTTGGGGACTTCAGCCAGGAGTTCTTTTGATCTTCGCCGGCTGCAATTGACCGAGGCTTAGCGATACTCCTGCTCGGGCTGCGATTGACCCAAGCATGGCACCGTCCACTTTAAGACTTAGGCTTTGGGGACTTCCAGCCAAGAGTTCTTCTTGATCTTCTGCAGGACTGCGATTGACCGGGCTTGCGATACTCTGTTCGGACTGCAATTGACCCAGTAAGGCACCGTCCGGTTGGGATTTACGGCCAGGAGTTCTTACCGAGCCTTTTAATTGACCGGGTCTTCGATGATACTCACCTCTCGGTTTTCAAATAACTTGGAGCTTGGCACCGTCCGTCCTAATGATTTAGGCTTTGGGACTTCATCTGAGGAGTTCTTCTTACCGCTCGGTCCTTTTAATGGACCGGGGTCTTCGATGACACTCTCGCTCTGGTTTTCAAATAACTTGGAGCTTGGCGCGATCACGCTCAATGAGTTAGGCTTTGGGACTTCATGCTAGGAGCTCTTCTTCTCCTCGAGCCTTTTAATCGACCAGAGCTACGATAACACTCCTGCTGCGGTTTCGAATAACTTGGAGCTTGGCACGAGTCCGCACAATGAGTTAGGCTTTGGGACTTCATGCCGAGGAGTTCTTCTTACCGCTCGAGCACTTTTAATTGACAGGGTCTTCGATGAGACTCACTCTCGGTTTTCAAATAACTTGGAGCTTGGCAGATCCGCCTAATGAGTTAGGCTTTGGGACTTCATGCTAGGAGCTATTCTTCTCCTCGAGCCTTTTAATCGACCAGAGCTACGATAACACTCCTGCTGCGGTTTCGAATAACTTAGAGCTTGGCAGATCACTTCAATGAGTTAGGCTTTGGGACTTCATGCTGAGGAGTTCTTCTTACGCTCGAGCCTTTTAATTGACACGAGGTCTTGATGAGACTCACTGCTCGGGCTGTGATTGACCAGCGTGGCCAGTCATGCTGGGACTTCAGCCGAGGGTTCTTACTTACATTCTTCGTTTTGAACTTACATTATAAATGCTTTTCTTATTCTTACATACATTTGTACTTTTACATATCCCGTCTTGGGACGAAATCTTATATTAGCATTTCATAATACTGAGGGACTTCTAGGAAATACTTCCTCGGGACTTGTGCGTTCGCGGCCTCTTGACTCGTCGTTCGATGCGGATGAGCCAGCCAGTGCAGCTCATGGTCACTGTTAATTCCTCGATTTTGCGACCTTTTCCTCTTGATTTCCATATCCGGTTTCACTGCTCATACGCATCCAGAATATGAGCGGATCGAAGGACTCCGCGAGGTTATACCATGGTCTCCCAGTCAGGATCCCGTCCTTTAATCCTCTCGAGCTTGGGGATGGTTGAGCTGCACGAGATCTAGGACCGATCTATGGTATCTTTTGATAAACTCCGGAGGACTCTCCTTCTTCGTCTCACTCGGCGGCTCCAGTCATGTCATCCTCGGGGTCACTGCGCCCGAAATTGTTCTGCGAACTCTCAGCGCATCTGTTCGAAGCTTCGAAATGCTTCCAGTGAGAGTCTGCGGTACCGTTCTCTCGCCCTTCCCTCGAGTGGCGGGAAGGCCCTGCATCTCGTGATCTTGGCGGACCTTGCACCCTGTCATGTCATTGAACCGCTCTATGTGTACTAATGGGTCACTCTTTCACGAATATTGCGGATCAGGAGGCGAAAGTCACGTGGGATCGTGACACCCGTGATCTCAGGAGAGAGGAGATTCGTTGTCGGCGTTATTCGCCGACTTGGACTCTTTCGGTTTCCAGAAGATCTTCCACGACTTGTGCCGACTGCGTACCTCTCCACTGACTCCTCACTTGCGAGAGGTTGGGGTCATCTCCTGCAAATGTTGGCGAGACCCCTTTCCTCCATGTTTGTTTCTTCTCTCACTGCAACATTCGGTTGCCGAGGTCTTTGGGCTTCATCTCCGCGTTTTCCGAACATGAGCATTCCCTCGGTTGGACTCGGGACATCGTTACATGCTTTTCTCTGTCCTCCACGAATTCTTGTAACGGGAGGTCATAGTTCGATCTGTTTTCCATCAGATCCATTCTTTCACGGATCTCACTATTACAGGCCTCGTTGGCCACATCTCTCAAAGTCACTAGATTCTTGGGACTTACTCCTCTTGGTTGTTTCCACTCGTCGTTGTGTTGTGTGTCTTGATGTATTAGGAAATCGGGCTTTTGTCTGCGATCCCGAGATGGCGCCAAAAATGTTGGTGCTGACTTTTCCGCGTGCCTCAGCGGTGCTTGAACACTGACGAGTGCTTCGAGCAGCTCTGGCGGGACTGTTCAAGCCTTACGCTCGCGACTTCAAGCGATACCTCGATCCTTACGCTCGCGACAAGCTCGGCGGGATTGCCCCTCGTCTGTTCAGCTGTCTTCTTACGAGCGGTGATCTCCGGACCGTACTCACGAGCCGGGTCGGGGTCGCCGGGCGTGTCCGTGAAACCCTCAAACTGTTCAGTCGATGTCGGGTTTCTCTTTTTGGTATCTCCACTAGTGAGGAGGCCGGAAAGATGAAAGGGTATTATATCGCCCCCTTTTTGGATATGTATGGTGTTTTTAGAGAGAATCAGATGAGAGAGATTTGAAAAAGAAGAACCTGTGAATTCGAAAATCTAACCTTTTAGAATCCAATCCTCCAACCACTTTCTCTCTCCAAAAAATCCAACCCTTGTGCCGTTCTCCTTCGTTTCCTTTTATATTCTTCTTTTCCCGCTCTTTTCCTTTCCAGTTTGTCCACTCCACGCTAGTGAGTATCTGAGTCCTTCGGCAGTAGGGTTCGTGAGAATATTCCACAGGGATGGCGGTTGTCCCTTAACTTGGATTCACGTGGCGGATCACCATGTCGGGCAAGTCGCGCGAGGAATGATGGCGCCTTGGAGGCACGTCTTGGCCATTGACAACGATATCACCACTCCACCATGTGGGACCACAGTCGGACATCAAAGGTGTGCGGGGTTACGAGAAGCAGTCGAGCTACCGGTGGTCTTGTCAGTTGTGCTCGTGGATCTCTGCGGCGGGAGAGATGTGCTTCGGCCCTCGACCTTGACCGGCTTTGACACGGAGGGCGACCTCGGCGAGGCAGGAGGCGGTGCTCGGGGCTCGAGTAGCTCTGAATTTCCTCGAGCTTGACTAACCTTGACCTTCCTTAATGATCTCGAGCGGTTAAAGAGCTCGGAGCTCGACCTATGTGCCTGACTTCGCAACTTCTACACGAGCTAGGCTGTCCTCGAGGAGTCTTGCTCGAGCTGGAGGGTCTTCGAGGAGCCTGTCCGATATTTTACCCAAACATTACTCTTTATGGTTATTTATATGAATTAATAATGTAGAAACAAAACGATTTGTGTACCAAACACTCGTGTTTGACAGGAACACTGGACCAATAATTAAAAGCTTAAAACAACCTTTACTTAACCTAGTCTCTCTCTAATCAACGAAATTAACTTAATTAAATTTGAGTTTTTATTTAATATAATTTGAACTTTGAGCTCGTGTTAATTTAGTTAGGCACTTGACAGAAAGTCATCAAGTTTGACAAAATGATCCATTCTGTATAACGCGGCTCACACTGTTTTGTACATGCGTTAAGAAATAATTTGTTGACAGCAGGGGATACAATAATGTTATTTTTTATCTTTTTCTTTTTCTTCTTCCTCTCTCTGATCGCATTTGTAATTTACATGAAATTCAGGTTGTGAGGGATCGCTCTGACCACAAGTTATGATATCATTCATACCAAACAATCAAAATCTCGGGGGTGTAGCTCATATGGTAGAGCGCTCGCTTCGCATGCGAGAGGCACGGGGTTCGATTCCCCGCACCTCCATTTTATCTTTTTATTTAACTATTGTTATCCTTATTGGGCCCCGGAGAAATTTCCGGCCCAAATGTGCAAATCGATTGCAAAACAATGACGCACGCATTTAAGAAAATTAATTTTTTCCCCATATACGTAAACATATTTAAAAGTGCATGAATATCTAATTACGGACATGATTTATTTATTCATTTATTTACAAGGAAATAATTCTAAATGATGACTTAGAAAGTGTATAACATGTTTTATTCATGTCGAGACTTATAATTCTTTTGTAATAGACTAGACATTTTTGCTGTTTCACATTTTTTTTTTCTACAAAGTCAATAAAACATAACATCTTCATTTTAACTTAAATTATTAATTTTCGTAGTTGGTATGCAAATATGTTAAATCTAATTATTCATTTCTTATATAATAGATAATATATCTTCAAGCGATTGTTAAATTTGATACAATTAGATCTTTTTAACTTAACAACGTGTTCGTTGTGCATTTCATCGAGTTAATTACCAACTACAAGAAGATCTTTTCTTAAATTATTAATTTTCGTAGTTGGTATGAGAATATGTTAAATTTAAATTATTCATTTATCATGTAATAGATAATATATCTTCAAGCGATTGTTAAATTTAATACAATTAGATCTTTTTTAACTTAACAACTTGTTCGTTGTGCATTTTAACGAGTTAGTTACCATCTACAAGAATATCTTTTTTAGAAAGGATGCATGAGAGAAGATATTAAGAACTAAGAAGATAAGTATGCAAATAAAAACGAGTTTGGTGAGTGGTAACAATCACTGGCTCTATTCCGAAAGGAATTTGTTTCCACAGGTTGAGTTTGAAGAAAAAGATTATATTTTTAAATGCCAATAGTTATGAGTATAAAACAATTTCTAAATAAAAATGAAAAAAATAAATTATCGTAAAAAAGTATATAAATTATAATAAGTGAAGGTACATCATATTAGACATCTTTTATTTTTGATAGCACGTAAGTTTTTAAAATCTTTAAATTTGTTATATAAAATAAAAGAAGTAAAATTTAAATACTTTGTTGTTTATGATTAAATGGAAACGAAAATGAAAAAGTGGTTCAAAATCATTTTGGTTTCTTAAGTATAAATAAATAAATTAAACGCTGCTTCATTAGGTTCCGGGTAGACAAAGGAAAGTAATGGCGGGGTTAAAAACATTGAAGACATGATTATGAAAATTTGTCGGGGCAGAGACTGCACGTGCGTCACCGAAATCACCGAGAAATATTGGAATTAAAAGATGCTGTGCACGTGCTTTTCAGTCAAAGGTCAAAAGCAGTGATTACACGAGTCATTGAGCCTCAAATATATATATATATATATATATTTTTATTTTTTTTCCGTTTCTTTTAAATGAAAAGCGGAAGAAGCCAAGATAAGAACGATGATTAGGAACGATTTGTGGGAATCTAACTTCTGTAAAATCATCTGGCCGTTAAACGAAATGATGATCATGGAAGCATGTCGAAGTCATTCCCAGCTGAGCAGGAGGGGTGCGGGAGTCTTTTTACATTTATTTATAAGGAAGACGTGTGTGCGTGTGCGCATAATGTGTTCAATCTTAGATTATAAATTATATTTATATATCGTAATAATGTTGAACATTCTGATAATATTATATATACGGTTAGGGCAACGGGCACGTGTGATGTCACATGCCGTTTTGTGGGTTGTTCAAGCAAAGTCAGCAAAAGGGTGCAACTTGATGCGGCGGGAATAAGCATTCATTCCTCACCTAAACCGACCTTTTTTGGGCTGATCTCTTTTTCGAATTGAATACTACGACTGGAGTCTACTACACTTTACAAATTGGTATTAAAAAAGTGATAGATTAGATCGTATGACCATTTTAAAACTTAAGAAATGCTTAGGGTTCGTGGTTCCTACTTTTGTCCAATTATTTAAACGAGAAAGAGTTTTAAGCACAGTATGTGTTTCGTTGAATAATCTAGTAAAATATTGTTTAATTGTATACCATTTCTCTCTGTAAATTGGACAATATCAATAAATGAACTAATTGTGTACAGATACTGAAAATATATGGCAGCGTATTGTTTTGATAATCAATTTAAAAATTTTATTGCGAGTTTTATATTAGTAAATACACATAGCAGTTCATTTTTTGACAGTTAAAACACCGTAAGCATAGAATTTGAAAATAAATTAAATTACTAAAAAGAATAATAAAATTAAGTAGTTACTAACTTATAACTCTTTGAAAATAATATAAATAGTTTAAGTTGCATAAAAAGTAATTTAGTAATTAAGACCCACAAAATTATTGTTAAATGAACGTTCGGAGGAGAGGCACAATCGTGCCAGTGGATGGGCTAATATCGGCTATTGCTGTCCGCACTCAGCCGTAGCCGCAACCAGAGGCCACGTCCCATGTAAAATAAAATCATCAACTACTGAAAAGCGGTCCCATAATCCAAACAAACAATCGAAAAAAAGTCAAAAATTCTTTCAATTTGCTTGCGTGAGCTGCCTCGTGGCACCGAGCTCCAAACAAACCACTCAACCCTACGTGTTTGTGTTTATGTGCATGCAGTCACTCGTTCATGTTCCCGTTAATCTTTACGTGTAATGCAAACTCGTTTTTAATAAAATGAATGTTGGTCAGTCCAAAAACAACTGATGAAGTTAAAGAAGAGCAGAGAGACAGTGTAAACCGTGCTGAATAGGGACGTTTCATCCCTTTTGAAATGTATAGAATTATTTTGTACGAATCATTTATCTATCATGTAATTTTTATTTTTATTTTATTTTATATCTAAATGAACATGACTACTACACATCAACACATTTAACAATAGTTCTTGGTATGAGCCACCCAATGGCAGGTTCTATGATTGCTTGTTACCACAAATTTTTAGAGTTTAATTGTTGTTAACCCTTTAAATATGATATTGTTTTATTTTAAGATGAAATATGATAATATATGCCGATATGCATGCTTATCATTATTTCGCATAACTATTAGCCATAAACAAGACAAAAAAAAAATCAAAATACGGCTAACGACAATCTATCACTGAAAAAAAAAAAAGAAATAATAATAAACAGCATTTAAAAGAACAACTAATTGATAGTATTGTAAATTATCAAAAAAAAAAAAAAACACATTTGAACTTAATATCACAGAACAAATAGACGTAATAACAAAATAATACATGAAATACTAAAAGGAAAAAAAATATATGGAAAATAACACAAAAAATAAAACTTACAGTCCACTTTTTAAGTCCAAAACTAAAACCCGATGCCAAGAGAGTTTGTTAATTGCTAGTGGCTTGTTTTATTTTAACTAGGTACCGGTAGGATGCCTCGTAAATTGAGACATTTACCGTATGGGTAGCCTTTGTTTTGCCTTTCTAGAGTAGCTACGTGTAGACCGTGGTTGCATAGGAGAAATAAATATATAAATATATGTTTAGGGCTAATTTAAAATTATTATGGTTGATAAAATAAATTATTTTATTTTATGGATAAAATAAAATTTTAATTAAAAAGATATCTCGATGTTTATTAATTATTATGGCCAACTAAGCTAAGAGTTTGAAAAGCTAATGTGTTATGTTATTTTTCAAATTATGGTATTTAGTGATGCAAAATAAGTTAGTTTAATACAATAATAATAAAGTCACATATTATTTTATATAAATTGATGTATTATAAATAAATTAATTAATAATTAATAATAAATTTTTTAAAAATATGTGAACTCATAATAATTTTATATAAATAATTTTTTTATATTACATTAATTTATATATATTTATCTATATAAATAATTATGATTATGTTATTATTCAATGGAATTGGATGTGACGGACATTTTATTCTATCTTGTGTACAATAAGCATGATAGCTTTGGATTTGCCAATGAATCACTAACCTTAAATGCTGGAACAGGATTAGTTTCAAAATTTACATAGGAAAGTAGCCTGATCACCGGGCTTACATACTGTTCCCGGTTTTCTCGCTCAGTTAGTGGTGTACTTGCTCTCTTTTGCAGAAAGTTTTTGTTGGCATTGTTTGGCAATTTATATTTTGGAGCAAAGAACTGCTTTTACTTTTGTTTTGGTCAGACAGAATAAGTACTTTAGCCGGCTAAGGTTAACCAGCGTTGTGGTCATTTCGCTGTTGCTTTTACTGAGAGCGGGTAACGGGCATCACTCATATTTTTTTTATATTACACATTACATGGCGTAGGTACTATCCCACTGTTGATGGGAAATCTTAGTGCTCGATTATTATTTATTTATTTATTATTATTATTTTTTATATAAGATAATAATGTGAAATTTTTTTTTTGATATTATAATTAAATTATAATTTATATTATATGAAATTATTATTAATATTTATAATCAAATTATTTTTAAAATTAATTTATTATATTAATATTATAAAATATTGTCTAAATTTTTATATTTTTTAATATTTAAAGAACGTCTATTATACTTTTATTTAATTATTATTATAATTAATAAATAAAATATTTTTATAAGAATTTGAATAATTGTGAAATTGTGAGAGTAGTAGCCATCCGGGATTACTCAAACAAATGGAGAGTGATTGGTAATGTGATTAATTTGTGTAGACGTGTGAATAGAAGAATTAAGTTTGAATCAAAACTTACCGTGTGGCTATTTTTCTTTTTTTTTTTCCTTTTTAGTTTTATAATTAATTTATATAATCAACTAAAAATTCAAGTGGACGTTAAGGATTTAAATCTAACCAAATATGAGACTACTGTATATAACTTGAAAAATATAGCTAATTTTTTTAATTAACTTAAAAAAAATAGAAAAATTGTACTAAATTCAATTGATTTAAAAAAGTTTAAGGGGTCTATTGAGGATTTAAACCAAACCAAGTATGAGATTACTAAATATAAGTTGAAAATTTATCCCATTATTAAAATCTAACCGGTTATATTCATTGATAAATTGGGAAGAGTTTAACCATAAATAATTAATAGAAAAAAGGCACTCACTTGATAATCTATGATTAAAGATGTCCTTTTATTTTTATTTTTTGGGTTAAAATAGAAGACAAACGTTTTAATAATGTTATGCACATTTGCTGTCATCCACGTCATTGAATAGTTTTCACTCAGACGGCAAGTTCATTCTAACGAGATAATTAGTTCAAATTTTGGATTTACCCTTCGTTGAATGAACTCAATTAAAGAGAGCACGTACTATTTTGTAAATAATTCAGTTATAAACGCAACTCATCAAAGCTGACACACTATAATATACCTTAATAAATTATATTTCAAACCCCTTTATTAAATAAAAAATTTAATAAGGCAAGTAAATTTCCGGAAACGAATAGTGGATACACAGGAAGATAAGCAGATCCTTATCATGTCAAAACTTAACCTACCGAGAGCCAGTAGCAGAAAAAGTGGAAAGCTGCATGTAGGACAAGTGTGTGATTAAAATCAAATCTTACCACAAAATTAAAAAAATTAAATAAAGGACAAAAGGTTATTTTAGTAAGTGTGACTAGAAAAAAAAAACAAGAAAGAGTTGTAATAGAGCCCTAACAAGTTCTCCAATTTCCGCCAGCCCGGATCTTTCGCAACGTTGTTTCAGACAAAATTTCTTCTGCGCAGAGCTAAAAGTCACAGACCCCCTACTACATACATTTTTTTAATGTTATTTGCAACATTTAATAAATCTTTAAAAAGTTAAAACTCTCTCTTTCTCTCCGGTTCGCAGCTAAACCCGCTCTTCACTTCCCATTATAAACCCAACACTTGCGCCTTGAGTATTTTCTCTGCTCTGCTCTGCAAAAACAACTTATAGTTGAGAAGCGTTTGCATGCATATTTCTTTCTAGAAAGTCCACTCGAAGCTCTTTGGAAGTTTGGTGAATGGCACTGCAGGGGGTTACCAAAGCTAAAGCTTCGTGATTATCGCAGATTGTTTTTATTCTTTGCTTATCTTAAAATGGGGGCAGCAGTTTCATGTAACGGTTGTTTAAGGTAAGATTTAAATTTCAGTTTTGGTGTTCTATTGGATAAAAACCTAATGGGTGTTTTTTTCTTTGTTTTTTTCCTGAGAGATGTACTTTTGTTTTTATCTGGTATTTGTTTGTTCAGATTTTGAATAAAGCAAAAAGGCAAAGGGAAGGGAAATAAGGTGTATGTATAAATATAAATATATATAAAGAATGGCTCCGGCGACTAACTGGCTTTCATTTTCACTGTCTCCAATGGAGATGTTGAGGTCGTCACCATCATCTGATTCTCAGTTTTTGCCCTATGACGCCTCGCAATCTGCTGCTTCTCCGCACTACTTCCTCGATAACTTCTATGCTAATGGTAACCTCTCTCTCTCTCTTTAAGCCTAAGCTTCTTTATATGCATGGTTATGCTTCTTTTTTCTTGTAAGAGAGTTCAAATGGAAAGTTTCATGTTTTAAGTTTGCATACAAGTCCACCGTCGCAAAACCTCTACCTTTACGAAGAAAATAAATATCCGATTCTCCTGAACATCTTGCTTGGTTGCTGGGAAAAGTAAGAACAGAAAACAGATGCCAACGTTTTAGTTGTTTTTGTTATTTTTGTGTTAAAGAGAAATTCCAAATTCTTTATAAATTATATATATATAAAATTTATACTGTATATTTAAAGCTAGAAACGTGAAAAATCTTGTGTTATGTCATGTCAGACAGATTCTCATCAAGTATGGAATAGTACATATGATTTTTTTAAAATTTTTCTTATTTATTTATTTTAATTTCTTCTGCTTTGTTGCTCATCTAGCAGCTGGGTGGACAAATTCCAAATCCCAAGTCTTTTTCACAGAAGAAGAGAACATTCAAGCGAAGGAACTTGAAGCAGCGGCAGCACAAACAATGGCAGCTGATTCATCCATTTTGCCATCATTAACTCAAACCCACCCCATCCCAAAGCTTGAAGATTTTTTCGCCGATTCTTCATCTTTAGTTCATAGCCAAACTGAAACCCAAGACTCTTCTTTGACTAATATCTATGACCATCACCATCATGGCTCTGCTTACTTCAATGGCCACCAACAAGATCTCAAAGCGATTGCTGGGTTTCAAGCCTTTTCTACAAACTCGGGCTCAGAAGTGGATGACTCGAATTCAATGACCAGGACTCAGTTACCTGCCGCTGAGTTCCCCGGTCACTCGATCGAGTCCACTGGGAACGAGTTAGGTTTCTCTAATCGCTGTCCCACCACCGGCAGTTTATCACTTGGTGTTAACAACAACGCTACTAGTAATACAAACAGCAACAATAACGTTCATAAGAATCAGAGTTGTAGTGAGAAAACGGCCATTGTTTCAGCTGATTCTGATTGCACTAAAAAGGTTGCTGATACTTTTGGCCAAAGGACTTCCATCTACAGAGGAGTTACTAGGTAATTCTTAATTAATTTGTTTTTGTTAAATTTATGTATTACAGTTTTGTTTTGTTGTGTGGAAGGATGAAAATGTGCACAGAGTTCACGAACTGGTTGCTGAATGCTTGACTATTTCATCTGTGGATTATTACGCAGACATAGATGGACAGGTAGATATGAAGCGCATCTGTGGGATAACAGCTGCAGAAGAGAGGGCCAGGCAAGAAAAGGGCGTCAAGGTTCTCTCTCTTAACACTTTTACTTAATTATTATTATTATTATTTTTTGGGAAAATTTCATTGACATAATAAAGTTAGATTTATGCATTATATAAGAATTTTGATGATGGATTTACTGTGAATGAATAAAAACTTGCATGCATTTCAAAGGGGTGCATTTAATCGGGGATGTCATTTGTCATGGTTCTTTTATGATGATGATTGATTAGCTGATGAATATACGTTTATTAAATGTATTATTTTCTGCAATTTATCTGATCATTTAATCAGCGGGTGCCGCCATTTTTTGTTCATTGTCTTCTCTTACTTTTAATTTTTCCATCTGGGCCCTGTTAACACTGCCGGGTTTGAGAGACAGACGCGACCCACATCCACTCAGGCCTTACTTTCACATCGATCAACGGGCTGTCTGAACACTCATAAGTCTGATTTTCTCTGAGTTAATAGCTTTAACTTTTTTGCTTTTGCTTTCGGAGCGCTGCAGTGACTGAGTCTAGGTTTGACCAGAGCACCTATTTTTTGAAAATATTTTAAAAAACAAAAGGTCCCAACTACTGTTGCCAAACTTTGTTTTTGGGTAAATCTGGCACTATGGGAAAGCTTTATGCACACTGCCAAGAGTCACAAGGATATTTTACCAAATGAGGAAAGACACTGTTGCCTTTTGTTTTGAAATTTTAGCACAAAAAGTCACTGCCTTTGAAAACGGATTGAAATTAAACATGCCTTCTTATTTTCTTACACTTAAAGCTTGATTTATTCATGGTGCTAGTAAGCCTAGTATCTTCTAATTGTTGGTGAAGTTTGTGCATGCAATTGATGAATAGAAAGTTATACCAATGTTGCAATCGCACTTCTTAAACTAATATGAAGACATGAACTGTACCTGGGAGTCTCACGTATGATTTGGTCTCTTTCTCTTGCACATAACTTGTATTGTCACATGCAAATTGCTTGGTTCTTCCTTTATTTTGGTTCAACTTTGCTTAGAAAATAATTTCCTAGCAGAAAATTTTGACCACCTTATTGTCTAATGTTTATATTCTTGCTATGCTTTTGTGCATGAAACATGCGATTGTGGAAATTGCTGTCACTCAACCTTTGATTCTGGCCTACAGTGTACTTGGGTAGGACTTTTACTCTTTCTTCATTTAATTAAGAATTTTATAAGGATTAATTTAACTAAATTAAGATCACATTCTAATCATGTAATTTAACAGGTGGATATGACAAGGAAGATAAGGCAGCAAGAGCTTATGATTTGGCAGCTCTGAAGTATTGGGGTCCCACTGCAACTACCAACTTCCCAGTAATTTATACACACTAATGAACTCTAAATGATATTCAATTAATTATTAATGGATCCTAATGTGTTTGTGCATGAGTAAGCTATGCTGCCTAAAGAGTATGAAAATTGCTTACTGACCAATGTATTGCTCACTTTTTCAGGTATCAAGCTACACAAAAGAATTGGAGGAGATGAAACATGTGACCAAGCAAGAATTCATTGCCTCATTGAGGAGGTATAGAGAACCACCACTAGCATGTTTTATGTTTTAATTTTATTTTCATTTTATTAAGCAGTTTTCCCATTCAAATGTACAGGAAGAGTAGTGGGTTTTCAAGGGGAGCCTCAATATACAGAGGTGTCACAAGGTTTAGAACAATTACTTAATTAATTGAACTGAACCATTGATATTGATGTAAATCCTGATAGTTTTTTATAGTTTGATTAATAATGAGCATGTAGTGAAGTATTTATCTTTTCCCTTCATTCTGCAGGCACCACCAACAGGGTCGTTGGCAAGCAAGGATAGGGCGTGTTGCAGGGAACAAAGATCTGTACCTCGGGACATTTGGTAAGTATATATTCCTTTATACCTATTTACCATGGTTAATTTGATGATTAAACTCCGAATATAGTCTGACCAAGTTTTAGAACAAGTGTGTCTATTGTTATTTAGTGATAATTATCTAAGTTTATAAAATATATATGTTTGATGACAGCTACTGAGGAGGAGGCAGCAGAGGCATATGATATAGCCGCCATAAAGTTTCGGGGAGTGAATGCTGTCACGAACTTTGAGATGAGCCGTTATGATGTTGAAGCCATTGGCAAGAGTTCCCTGCCAATAGGTGGGGCAGCCAAGCGCTTGAAGCTCTCTCTCGAATCAGAGCAGAAGCCTATGCTAGCCCAAGATCAGCAACCTCAATGCAGCAGCAGTAGCAACAACATCAACTTTGCAGCACTCCAACCAGCTGGTCCAACTTCAATCCCTTGTGGAATCCCATTTGACATGGGCACAGCAGCAGCAGCTCTTTATCATCAAAACCTTTATCACCACTTTCAAACCACTAACTTCAACCCTGCTGATTCTCCTGGCTCCACCTCATCAATGGCACTTCCAGTGGCTTTAATGCAGCAACCAGCAGAGTTTTTCCTATGGCCTCACCAATCCTATTGAAAGTGACCTAAGCAGTTTTAACTTTTCAATGTAGTTGCAATTCAGCTAACAGTAGTAGCAGACTCGTTTATCGGCATGGTTACCGCTGATGCGAATCTGATAGTCTCACCCAAATCTATAGCTCTCTTAACCTGTGGCAGGAGTGGTTGTTTGAAGGATGAAGTTCTAGTTACTAGTAGGAAGCCGAATTTTGTAAGTAACTTATCTTTAAATGGTAAGACAAGAATGGTGGATGCTGGATGGGGGTTAATTTTGTTTATGAATATTTTTTAAATTTCTGCATTTCTTTGCGTTATTTCTTGGTATCTCATTCTCAGACTCATCGTCAGTGGAGCGGTTGGGTGAATTTTAAGTTATCTAATAATGGTGACGACTGATTTGGTTGAATATCATTGACTCTAGGTCCCTAGAGGGTAGAGACAATCCATTATTGCTTGATTAAATAATGTTAAGGGCATCGTATCATATCATATGTAGTTAAGAGTCCAACTCAATATCTGCAGCCAGCACTGGCCCCCAATTGTTGTGCGCTCTGAAAAATTGTGGGTACGGAGGAAACTCTTTTTGTTGTACTTTGTTGACTTCACTCTGCTGAGATGAGATCCCACACAGGCATTGCAGCAATAGGAATAGATAGATCTACATCTTCCAGTGTCAACTGGTAAGGAACATTACTTTGACCATTTAAGCTCCCGATATATATGTACAGCCAGATTGTCCATCCATAAGTTTCACTAGTATTTAATGTACATCTCACACTTGATAGCACTGTAGTATGAAACCAATGTTGTCATTAAGTGGATATCGTTAAGAATTAAAACAGTGTTGTCATGAAGTGGAGACCATTAAGATCGAAACGCCAATGCTATAATTTGTGATCACGTATTTGAAATTTGCAACAAAAACTGTTACACGCTAATTTTTAACTGATATAGGCCCCAATGGGAGGCCCAACCACCCATGGGTCCCAATCCCTTACGCGTCACCAGCCCTCCTGCTGTAATAAAGCCTCTCTCTGTGCCGGCTCTTCGTTGAAGCCCATGTATAGGAAACGCTGTTGCTGTGAAGCCATCCACACTCACCACAACCCAGTCGAATCGCTTCTGTGGCCGACCCAACTCGCCTTCTTCTATTAACACTCAACTATCCAGCCATTTCAACGCGAAGCTTTCGAGTCCCATGAATTCGACCATCCTGGCTTTGACGATGTGAGGCTGCGGGTCTCGCGTTTAGCTATGGATTTGGACTTGTACTAGACAAATCACGGCATTTTTATGTGTTTTTCCAAAATGCTATTAAAATCAATTTAACCTCCGTATCACAGTAACGGCATAATAGGTGTGCATCAAATAATTATTGCTAAGTAAATGTTATTTGATTTTTTATGCCCGTTCAACAATCGACAAGACCATAGCTCAGTCCTCACTAATTAAACAAAGGGTTCATCATTAGAAGACCGTGACGCATACACGCACATGTAAAAACTCTCGCATCCCCTGATATTTAAATTGTAGCCATCAAATTATACAATCGTTTTTCTTGATGCATGTATGACTGAGTGTAGTTGAATTCGATATAACTATCACTTAATGCAATATAATCATAATATCATTATAACTGACATAATACTTCTTATATATTATAAAATTTCTCGAACAAACCCATTGTAAGTGATTTTAGTTGCTCCAAGTTAATTATCCCTTTTTGCGGCTAATATTGTTTAGCGATTGATTTGAGGATTGGTAATTATTGTATATTGTTATAACATTTGTCCATTTGTGTTTCAAAAATTGTATAACTGATTCAATTTTCAAAGGCCAAACATTTCTCAAATTTGTCCACCGCAAGCTCATAAGCCGTATACAACACAAATAAAGTACTCAGGAATGGATTTTCTGCTTGTGCGAATTCCAGTACAACGACCCAACGGTGTTCAATTCCTGCTTTCTTCTCCATATATTAAAAAAAAAAAAGTTTCTTTTCACTCTTTATTTTGGTTTAATTTTTTTATTTTTTGATTTTGTGACATAAAACTATTGATTTTTTTTTTAAAAAAAAAAACCGATAATGATTTCAGCTGTACACATAGATTGGCACACCGCAGGGCTCATATTCTAATCTTGAATTTTTTTTCAAATAGAACAATTCTGTAGAAGCAGCAGAAGCATCAAAACCACTGATTGAATAAGTGCTTATTCCAAAGCAAGTTGCATATGACGATTGAGGTCCTTGAGGTAGCAAGTACTGCTATACTCTTCGTCAGAACCATCCAAGATGACTGTTCTTCTTGCACTTGGCTTTGGCTTTAACTCTGTCTGTCCACCCTCACCTCTCAACAGCTGCAAAACCTGCCAAAACATCAAATATTTCCATCGATACAGGTTTAAATTTTGAAAGCACAACACGTTAAAGAAGAAAAAGAAATGTTCTAATGCTGATACCCTTGTCATCTGTGGACGCATTGTAGATAAGTGATGTATGCACACTGAAGCCGTAAGCATCGCACGTTTCATTTCTGCAAGATCATAAGCATCTCCCAGTCGAGGATCTACCAATTCTTTAAAATTGCTTGTCTGTAGCAGCGGTTTTGCCTGTGCATAAAAGGACTAGCTGCCATTAGCTTTCTCAAATATGCTGACTTACAATTTTCATGAATATTGCTACATACTGAAGTAAAATCGTTAAGACAGTGTGCTTATCAGCTCTGATTGAGGGGCAAATACTCAAGCTTCATAAATTCCAGCTTAGAGTAACAAATAAACTTCTTAAGGCCAATGAATGGATATTGATGTTTATGGTTGTCATAATAGATTGATAAACTCCTTAATGTTTATGAAAGTTTCCATAAAAACATGTCTGATTTAAAAGTTGAAGCATACCAATATTACAAGGCTTTGTCGGCACGAATCAACTGCACGACGGCCTGTTATCAGCTCCAGCAGTAAAACCCCAAATGCAAATACATCAGTTTTTTCATCGACGATTCCGTGCATAAAATATTCAGGAGACAAATACCTGCAATCATAGCTTAAATGCGTAAGCTCAATATTCATAGTTTTCAAAAGATAATAGACGTTCTCGAAAACTCATTGGAGTTGCAGGCCAAACCCGAATGTTCCTTCAATTGGAAAGACAATGTGGTGAGACCAATTATCTGGAAGCCATTTTGCCAGTCCAAAATCAGAAATCTGTTCATCATGGATAAACAACAGATGGTCATGCATGTTCAACTAAACACTAAAATGTTTACTGTGAAGGTTTTTAACAATTGGTGCTTGAAAAAACCTGAGCTTCATAATCTTCAGAAAGCAATATGTTAGAAGCTTTGATATCTCTGTGAATAATGCGCCTATGACAGTCATGATGGAGATACTGTAGTCCTTCCGCTATCCCTAAAGCTATCTTATACCTTATCTTCCATTTTAGACACTCTGTCGAACCTGCAATGTTGAATATCTTCTCATCAGTCAGATGAATATTATATTATTTCAATAAAAGCTATCCTGCCAGCATTTTAGCTTGCCTTAATTTCGACACCATGAGCAATTCTATGAAAATTAAATTGCATCCAAATGAGTAAATAAAAGAGAAAATATAGGTAGAGAGTCAGATATGCTACCAAAAAGCAGAGAAGAAAGGCTGCCGTGCGGTAGAAACTGGAGGACAAGGTGAAAACCATTCTCAGTGCTGAACCCAATCAATTTAGCTGCATTTGGGTGATTTATATGTGCTATGATCCCAAGCTCTGACAAGAAATCGCTGATTCTTTCCTCTTCTTCCTTTGCATTCTTTATTATCTTCTTTACCGCTACAACTTCACCATCTGGTAGGCACCCTTTGTATACCTCTGCATGACCACCTTTCCCAATCATGTTCTCTGCAAAAGTATGAAACATGATTAGAACTATCACATCTTTCTATAAATCAAAAAAGATTTGAGATACACGTAAAATTGATTTAATAAGTCGAGAAACTTGAAATTAGTTTCTTTTACTTGTTTCTTCAGTACTGCTTTATTTACCATTGACACTGTACGTATTTGTTAAAGTTTTTAGATGACAAGTTTCAAGTAATTCATCTAAATTTTGTTTAATCAAAAAGGTAGCCGCCCCACTGAAGATAAGTTGTATGATCAGAAAAATCAATTGGAAGTACTCAAATGAAGTTGAATTCAAGGTATCAAAGGATTGATAAATCATTGCGTGACAACTGACAAGAGCAGGCCTGCTTGACCTCATGGTCAATTAACCAATGAAAATCCGCTATCATTTAATATAAAAACCTACTTGCCATGCAACAGGTCCAGATCAATAGCACGCACAATTGACTTGAGTTCACTAGATGAGTTCAGGCCTTGTAAAACGCACAAGAGAGTTGAATTTTTGTGTCAACAAATTAAAAAACAAAATACTTTTCTACATAAGCTGATGACGGCAGTGTTTTAAAAGTAACTCCTAACAATTTGAATCTTATGCTCAACAGGGCGAATTGCCGATGACTGGATTGAAACTCGAAGCAGCCTATGCGATAAGAAAATAATAAGTCAAGAATGCAAAAGTGTGGGGCCCGGGGTATTTAGGTAGGTCCTGAACAGGAAAATTATTTCAAATATGAAAGTGCTAGCAAAGAAATATGTTCATAACTCACCGGAGTTGAAATTATCAGTAGCAGCAGCAAGTTCAGCAAAATCAAAATTTTTCCATGAATGCCTGACAATAGGTACGCTTCCACCATCATCAGCATCATCATCCTCAGAATTTTGAAGCCGACCCAATTTCTTCCAAAGATTCTTCTTTGTAAGCTCATAATTTGTCAGCAAAGGAATGACAGAGAACCTTCTGACAACAGACTTCTTTTTAATTGAATCAATCATGCTTTTCCAACCGCCACTCTCACGATTCACTGCTCTTTGGGGCGTCGATTTCTCCGGCGAAGAGGAAGAGCCACAGCTGCTGCTGCTACTATCAGAATCTGTTCCCGTTACAGGAATCTCCAAAACTCCTCTTGGCGAATCAGTACCCGATCTTTTTTCCTTTTCATTTTTTTCAACTTGTGCCTCCACTACTCCCGCCTCTACATTTATTACCCAGAGATTATTTAAAAAAAAAATGATTTTTATGCAAGAACTGAAACCTGTCTTCTTTCTTATTGAATAGTGAAAACCAAATGAAATCCATTTCAGAAACAGAGCCAAAATAAATAGCTCTAGTATGAAGCCAAAACGTTAAACCCATTTCAATGAGCCATCACAAAATGAAAAAGAACTAATTGAAATAATGAGAAACTTACCCTGACCAGCCATATTATCCAAGTTTTGTTTCTGAGCCTTTGAATGAATAAATTATTCTAAAACTACAAAAAAGGCTGGAACCTACAAAATGTAAAGGCTTGGAAAACAAGCTCTGTAACTCTTCATCTACATGCTTTTCCGTTCATTGGAGAAAAGAAAAGATCAGAAGAAGGGTTACAGGGAAGAAGAAACAATTCCAAGTGAAATTTTGTTATAGAGAGACCGAAGGGAGCCTCTTAAAATTTTGGTATATCTTGAAAGGCGGGTATTCTAAATTGGAAGCACTAAGCAAACCCAAATCCAGCTTGGAATATTTATATTGCTATATTTGTACACCTTCTTGTCCGTAAAAAGTAAAAATTTACCCCAAGTCCTGGCAACGACCAAAATGTCTTCGTAATAACATACGACTCCCCGATACCCTGTGCCGTCTCAAATAAAGACTTATTTTTTCTATGTCTATATTATAGGTCCCTAACTCCTTTTTGTTAAATAACTGAAATACCCTTCATTGTTGACTCCGTTACTCACTTCTAGCCTTTTTCTTCTTTCATTCTTATTTTGCTACTGGAAGTACCACAGTTTAAGAGTAATTTGGTCATTCTGGCAGAAAGGTTGGACCTATTTGAAACAGATTTGTAACTTCATCCTTGTTGGGAAAAACAAAAGAAATTAGGAA
This sequence comes from Murraya koenigii, assembly GCA_025617385.1. Classification (NCBI taxonomy): domain Eukaryota; kingdom Viridiplantae; phylum Streptophyta; class Magnoliopsida; order Sapindales; family Rutaceae; genus Murraya; species Murraya koenigii. Next base: position 30,320,442 of record CM046813.1, read on the forward strand.
TCCAGGTATTATTGTTATCCGAATCCCTTACAATATTTAATGACAGCCACCTCTGATCAAATCCCGGCCGTTGATGTTTTGCACTCGTGATTTTTGCCGTAAATGACGCGCAAATGGCGCACTGAGGGCATTAACGAATAGGCAAATGTTTTTCTTGAAATAGCAAACGCTCGAAGGGTAGTCCTGGTATTTTATAAGTACGTCTTTTCATGTTATTGTTAAAAGCAGAGTAACTGTCACGTCTCCGTACGATTCACGGTAAAGCGTGAGGTTTGTTTTTTTTTTTTTTGGATTTTGCTGACTGTTGGTAGAAATTAAAAGCCTAAATAAATACAATAAGAAAACAAAACGAAGGATAATGCGACACATAACCATAAGTGAATGAATCCTTTTAATGTCGAAGACACCCATTAATAATGATGCCGAAACATACACTAGAAGTTAGAACATGAGATGAGTAATTAAGCTGAAAACTAAAACGTTGTGTAGTGATCATAATAAGAATTTTGAAAAATCAGTTGTGCTGTAAGTCTTACAGAGGAGTCGCATTAATTAATAATGGTGTTAAAACATAGAACATACACGAGACGAGTGAATTAAGCTTATAACTACAAATATTATAGTAGTCATAATAAAAATTTGATAAATTAGTATGCTAATAAGTCTCACAGTGGAGTCAATTGATGAAGCTTTTACTTTTAACTTGGTAGTGATGATTCTAATTTTACAATTAATTACCATAATGAGATTTAGTAAATGAGAATCAGCGCAATCATGAGGCTGCTGCGTTTGGAAGAGCTGAAGAGATCGAGCCTAGTTAATTTGGTCCTACTTGTTTGAAATTTCAAACACGATATGGTCCCAAAATTCTTTTTTTATGATTGTTAATGTCAACTACGGAATTGTCGTGTTAATTTATCATGAAGTACAATTATGTGCGCGTGCAGCAAGGTGATTTGATCAACAAGCCCACCTTTTTTTTTTTTTTCCTTTTCAAATCTTCTTTATGAATTATATGATACCATGAGGCATGCATTTCATATATAATTTATATATTAACATTGGATTTTAATGGCTTTATCTAACAAAATTCTCAAGTTCAGTGGTGAATAGACAAGAGTTACAATCTCGCGTTCAAATTTAAATCTAATGTACTAATCAATATAAATAATTTGGAAAACCTTAAAAGTTGAAATATCATCTTCTGCACCACACGTTTGAGTTTCTGGGTCAATTATGAGCTTTCATTAATTTCGCCATTGGATTTCAAAGTTCGATGACAATAACACTAGAAGAAGTTGACTGCAGGTGACCAATTCAAAAGTTTTGTCTCAGCTGACATGCCAGCATAATTATAAGAAGACATTGTTACATGCATGCTGCTGTTTTGCATGTGCAAGGGGCTCCAGCCTTCAGGATTCAATCATAAATAAAATCAAGTAAAGAGAGTGAAAAATAATTGCCTTAATATAGAAATTAACAAGGTCAAAATTATGAAAAGTGTAGCCTGAAAGTGTAACACATAACGACAGCGTTTTGAGCGCGTATGCTGATGCAAACTATTTGTTGTGGTGGTGGTGGAGGCACTGGGGAGTAGTAGTTAGGCAACACTTCAAAGTGTAATTAATTGTTAGGTTATTAAGTGGTGTGTTAATTTTTATGCTTGTTGATTGTACGTACTTGTCTTTTGCACTTGGAGTCGCATTCACTCGACCGTAATAGTTATTCTCATTCTAAAATGATTGATTAAAGTATATTGCTTCCTGCAGCTATCTCATTGTTTATTTTCTAATATACTTTGACTCCAAAATCAGATTTACTTAATCTGTTCCACAAATATCATTTGGGGTGAATTTGACTCCAATTACAACTCCAATCCGCTGCTCAAATATAAGACAAATCGTTCTTGTTATTTTATTCGGATTCCAACAAACTCTGGACAGAATGGTACAACCAAAAAATATATATAGCTTCATTTTAATCTACATGAAAATGCCACATTTAAAAAAGCATATAAAATGTCTAGAATCAACATTGTACAATTGAGTATCATATAAGTAAAATTTATTGTCAAATGCATTATTGAACTTATATGTGAATAATTATTTGTTACAGATTGTCATATAAAGTTAAACACAATTAAAGTGATCTATTAATGTTTTTGGTAATTTAGGTTTTAATATATCAAATAAGATGTGAACTTTTAATGTGTAAAAACTTAAGGATAATTTCTATTTTTATGATACGCTAAAATAAAAATATCTAAAGAGAACAAGTAAGTTATTTATGTAAGTGATTAATTATGGTCCACATATAATACATAATATTTTATTATTTTTTAACATCCTATCATCAAAGAGGGTGAAGAGGAAAGTTGATATAGAAGACAAATCACACAATTTTAGAATAAGTAAGTTATTTATATAAGTGGTTATGGTCCGCAAATAACACATAATATTTTTGACATCCCATCATCGTGAAGAGAAAAGTTGATCTAAAAGACAAATCACATAATTTTAGAAAGCAGTTTATCATTACGGATTTAGATACGTTTTAACATATTTAATTATTGATTCTTATTAATACAACATTAATATTCTTAAAATTTTAGGTGATAGTTTTCATCAAATGATTATTTTCTAATAGTTTTTAGTCAAGCTATCATTATATAGATTTTATAGCTCTTGTTACACTCTTAACAGAGCATGTGCGCATTTAAAAAAAAAAAAAACACATACAAACACAATAGCAACTTTATAATATCCTATATTTGTAAAAAGGTATGTTCATTAAATATGAAGGAATCACTTACAAATTTATATAGGATATTTTTAATTCTTATAAGTTATAAAATATTTTTAAGTAACAATTTTTATCGTCATTATTGTCTTGAAATTTTTTTTCCTCTCATTTTGTATTTTGAATTCCTTATTTTTTATTTGGATTATAAATTCATAGACTTTGTTGTACAATTAAGAAATCTACGGAGTATTAATTTGGAAAAATCTACTCCTACCTCCTATTAATGAGAAACGAGAAGATATCTATCCTTATTTAAAAAAAAAATCGAACTTGCTCTACATTTGAACTCCCACCAAACCCAAAACATGATTCCGCCACTGAATATAAGGTTAAATTTAACAGAAGACACGCCCTTAATTAATACTTGCCTTCAGAGAGACCGTAATAAAATATTTATACAGGAGGAATTAGGAATACGTACAAGAAGATAGAAGTGAGTTGATATTCCGTGCATGTCACTTTCATATCTATGGTTTAAACTAACTAAGAAATGCAAGTGGGGAAGGTAGTCGTCGTTAAGTGGTTGAACTAAATCCGTTATTAATGTGGAAATCGTTTCGTTGGCCCCAGAAACCCAAAACTCAAACGCCACCAACCTCACCAATATCACTTCAGTTAGAGAGGTGCGTTTACCTGAATTCACTCAACGTATACGAGTCAACAAGAGAATGAAGTCGACATTCAAAGCTTCTTCAGCCTCGTTAAAATTGTGACCAAAGCCCTTAATTTGCGTACTCTTCTTGGGCATTTTGACAAACAAGTTTTCAGTTTAATGTTACTGTTTGCTTCAAAATTCACCGTCCGATTCTGTGACCCTCGATTGGTGCTCAAAATTCAAAGTGGGACAACCACCTAGAGAAAGCGAGATGGGATTTTTTTTTTTTTTTTTGGGTTGATTAATTAATTAACTAAGTCACGCTCAAAAGCCAAACGGCATAACATTAACGGATCAGTTGTTCAACCTGATAGACTTGTATTTATCTTATTACACATATATGAAGAGGATTAGCTTACTGACATTCAGCAAACATAAGAAATCTTGCATCACAATGATAAGAAAGCAGCAGTAGATCATTGATAAATGTTTTTGGACTTGTGGAGCAAGTGTTGTATTTTTGGATATACAAATGCGTGGTTCACAAAATCCACTATACGACTTTCATCACGTCTTGATGTCAAAGTAAGCTAGACGCACTCCGCATAGAGTCGCTTTAGAGTTATAAAGGTCGAAGTAAACCTCGAATATACTACTAGTAGTACACACTAGCCAGTGGCCTCATGTGCATAACATACGATTTTTCAATTTGCCGAATTTGAAAGCGAAGCCAGAAAGCTATGGTTAGAGTTCAAGCTCTTGAATTGGCCTGGAGTTCTCATATAGCAATACAAGAATTTAATTTATCTCTTAATTAATTGGAGGCAATATTTTTCCCCTCCTTCGATTGAATCGATGCAATATTCTCTTTTATGAAATAAAATGTGAGTGTTAATGTAAACTTTCGTCTTAATAATAGTCTGATTTATAAATATTAATTAATAAAATAATAAAAAATTAAAATAATTAATTATATTGCCTTTGGACAAATAAATAAATAATTAAAAGAATTAGGGTCATCATTTATAAAAGAAATGATTTGGGGTTATGCTGGAAAAATAAACAAACAAAAGGATAGTAAGAAAAATAAGCGGTGGTTTCCAGCCATAAAAAAAAGGCAGACATGTTAGGTGCTCCAAATCTTAACAGATTCAAAGCTTCAAACGTGCATCCAAGCTTTATATTTCAAACTTTAAATTATAAATCTAATAACAATACAGATAATAAGAATTAAAATCTTTAAAATAAATAAATAAATGAATTAGTAAGCTTACATTCATATTCAATTCTTTCTTTTTTAGTGAACCATATCGAACAAAACTCATTTATTAAATGAATTCAAAATCACAATCCATTTAATTTGATTGAAATCAGTTCCTTAGGTTCGATATTTACTACGACTAGGATATACTCTTGGCTCAATTATCACAAAGAGCGCCTGTAGCTCAGTGGATAGAGCGTCTGTTTCCTAAGCAGAAGGTCGTAGGTTCGACCCCTACCTGGCGCGCAGACGTCCTTTTTCAATTTTTTTGAATAAAGTTGACTCTGTGAGATGACCTGAGAAAGCCCGCTAACCCCGGCCTGATGATCCAGGGGGGCCCGTCAAAAACTTGATGCAGGTTGGCAGGCTCAGCCTGCATGCTTGAATGGAGTTGAATTCGTTCGGCCGGGCCCTTTTATTGGATACACTGGGACCATTTTTAATTCAAATGGACATAAGCATTTAAAACAATTCTGATCGGGATTGGGCTGATCGATCCTTAATAACTCCAAACACCCGCATCCTTTGCGTTTCAACTCGGATTTCGATAGAACAATGGCTCTGTTAGGAGACGACGGACGCGGCTACGAGCTGGCTCTGAAGCTGGAGTCCTGCGGCGTGTGGCGGACTTGGCTCGGCGACTCTTACTACTCCACCTTCAGTCACGCTCTCTCTACACCCGCCTCCTGGGAGTCTTTCATGCGAACCGACGACTCAAAGTCCAGGGCTCAGATCCATCTCCAGCTCCGCGTGCGCGCTCTCTTGTTCGACAAAGCCACTATCTCTCTATTTCTCCCCTCCAATCAATCTCCTTCTGTTGCCGTTTCGAATCTCAACCCCAACTGTATGTCTCCGCATTGTCGCATTCATTTTCATTCCACTTTTATTTATTTTATCTAATTTTTTCTCTTTTGTTTTCTTTCCATTTTGTCTGTTTAGATTTGCAGCTGGACGGCGGTGACGTATACTTCACTCTGGAAAGTAGCTCACAAGATGGAGTTCAACATCGAGAAAGTAGCGCTGCGTCCAGTACGACGACGGCCAAGGTTTGATTACTTCATGGTTCTGCTATATTTTGTTTGTTTATTAGTAACAATGACTAGAATTTTGTTTGGTCCAGTCCAGCAAATGAAGATGTAGATGTTAATTTTTTTCCTTTGAATTTAGATGGATGGAATCTTTTAGCGGTTTGATTGAGTTTTTCGGAATAAATTTTCCCTAATTACTTTTTGCTGAAATTTTCAATTTTGTATCATGAACATTATTCTTTAATTCAGTATACAGGGCATGTTATACTTATATCTACAAAGACATCATTTTGAGATGGACAATTTGTTTTTTCCCTTCATCTTGTTAACTAAAAATGTTGATTTGGTTTGCGGAATCAATCTAAATCTGCTTTTAGTGGTAGATCAAGATATTGTGAGTCTGAATATGATAATCTATCTCAGAGATTTAGGAATGAGGAATTGCCGGAAACATGGTATGATCAGTTTATTGAGAAGTATAGAGTTAGCAGACAGTATAAGCTGTCATTAGGGGACCGGGAATTGGACAGACGTACGGCTGAGGGGATGTCCTCTTACCTCAGACATCTTGAGAAATATAAGAGAAGGCGTGCCCCGTTTCAGGATGGTCATTCTAATTCTGCTCTAGATGTCATTAACTCAACTGATAGTGATGTGTTTTTCCCTGAAACAATGTTCACATTGAACTCTGTGCCCGATATTGCAGTCCCAAAAAAAATTGTGGAAGAAACCAAACAAAATGTTGAGTTCAATGGAGTTCTTGATACTTTGCCTCAGTGTATGACCAAGAGCCCTGTTATGATTGAGAGACTTGGTATTGGGCCTGAGTACCTTGGTATGGAACAGGAAGGGAGTTCACATCATGGGAACAGTGCTTTAGAGGGAAATAAGAAATGTTTCAGTGAAGAGCAAGCATCACAGATATCTCAAAAGGTGATAGCCCGTATGCTCACAGGAGGGGGCTTTGAAGGTGCCACAGAAGTCCCATTGGAAGTGTTATCTGAAATGCTTGGCAGTCATATTTGTAAATTAGGCCGTATCTTGAAAGTTCTTGCTGATAGTTACAGGAAGCAGTGTTCTGCCCTTGAACTACTGAAGATGTTTCTTCAAGCTGCTGGACATAGGTAAGTTTGAAATTTTCTCTTTATATTGGTTTTTGGCACTGTTAAATGTTTTCTTCCTTTCTCACTTCTCAAGAAATGTTATCAAAAGATGGAAGCTCTGGTTTTCTGCAATCATTTATTCAAGTGCATGTTATATTAAAATGTGCATGGTTATTCTAATCAGGGGCTGTTAAAATATTATGATGTGATTAATTTCTTGAAAATTTGTTTGTAAAAATCAGAAAACAAGTTGTTAAATTAGAGAAGGGAATGAAGCATGTGCTTGGGTAAAGTTGCCTTAATGATAAGCGTCTTATGTTTATTTTGTGTTTGAATGGAGCAGTCTGGTAACTAGCATGGTTCTCTCGGTTTTGCACATGTTTGTCATTTTCTCTCTTTAACTAGTAATAAACGATGCATGATAGATTTTTTTTGTGTCATCTAAGATGTTTCTGGTTTACTTGCTAGTAATTTTGGGATTTTGGCGGAGCTTATTAAGGATGGTACTAGGAATGCTGTGCAGCAAAGTCAGGAGCTTATTAAGGACGGTACTAGGAACATTGTGCCACAAAGTCAGGAGCTTATTATGGACGGTATTAGAAACATTGTGCAACAAAGTCAGGAGCCTATTAAGGATGGTACTAGGAACATTGTGCAACAAAGTCAGGAGCTTGTTAAGGAGGGTCCTAGGAACTTTGTGCAACAAAGTCCGCAGCAAGTACATGGAATGCAATCACAACTGCAGTCACACCAACAGAGTCCAGTTAAACTACCTCAGCAGGTATCATCTCTTTTGTTTCCTTTTATGAGTGAACTGATCCACTGGAAGTGTACAATCATGCCAAGCTGTTCTGATTACAAACAAATCATTCCTTTTCAGCCGGTGAAACATCTGTGAAAATTAATATATGCATGAAAGTGACTTGGCTTTGTATTTGTAGTAGCAAGTTGATTTTATCGATGTCAAAACTGATCTTGGGGTCTGAATTTCTAGTGTGTTAATTTTTCCTGTTTTAATTAACTGGCTGCTTTGTTGGTTAGTCTGAGGGATTTTCGTTTATTCTATTTAGCCCACATATAACAATAACATTGTTGGAAAGATATTCCACTATAATTTATGTGCTGAAGCTACAGGTGCCAAGGCAAATGCATCAGCAGATGCAGCAGATGGTTCAACCTCAAAATTTGGCTTTTCAGCAGATGCAGCAGCAACAGTTAGAAAGGTCACGGATGCGCCAACCATCCACCCCTCGCCCTGGTATGGATGTGGATAAGGATCGATCCACGTCACAAGTCAGTGCTGAAAACTCTTCAAAATTGCCCATGTATGCTAATGCCTTAAATGCTAGCAATGCAAAACAATCTCAGATGCAGTTCCATCAGCAACAACTAAATACAATGTCAAATCTCCAAGCTCAATCTAGCAATCAGTTTAAACAATCAACACCTGTACAAATTCCTCAAATGCATTCACCGTAAGGAAGATTTAGAAATAAGAATGAAGTTACTTGTGTTTGCTAGAATGATTATTCATCCCTTGGGTGGTAAGTTACCAGAATTCTAAAATAATTTGTTCATGTGCAGGAATATGGGCGTTGTTAGGGCCCCACCAGTGAAGGTTGATGGTTTTCAGGAATTGATGGGTGGAGATGCTTCATTGAAACACGATTCAGAAGAAAATAAGCTAACCTCCCCGACAAGTAAATAGCTGCTGCAGGTATCTGTTCATCAGTGCACGAGCTAAGCCTATTTTGACCTCAGTAAATTTGTTAGGGTCGTTCTTTTTCTTTTATTAAACGTAGGAGAGGTTCTGTATCTGTATATATACCATGATATGAATGCATGATTCATGTATAGTTTGATGTTGCCCTGATTGTCTCTATTCTCTTGACCGTCCATCAAGTGAACTCTTGAGAGGCCATTCCTTTCGTTAGACCATCTCTACAGGGAATGTGTAGGAGTCCATTAACCAGACCATTTCTTGCTTTCAATATAAGTGCTTGGGGTGATGCAAATGCAAGTAGGAGGAATTGCAATGATGAAGCACAGTTCGCTGGGCACTTGTATTGCCAACGATCTTGTCTTGCATTTGACATCTTCCATTATTTGTCAGTGAGCATGTCAAATTACCACAGGAATAAAGGAAGAAGATATAAAATTACATCCTGCGGTTTTGCTGCTATGTACTAAACTAAATGATGGTGTCACTATTTTTCTCGACTGATTGAGTTTGACATTTGAGAGAGATAGAAGATAAAAGAAAATTAGGGTATGTTTGGAATTGAGTTGCTGTAGCTTTTAAGCTACAGTTGTTGTGAAAAAAAAGTTGTAATTATAAAATAAAAGTTAATAATATGTAATAAATATAATTTTTAAATAATAATTTTAACAAAATTATTAAAAACATAATAAATTTTATATCATACAAGTGAAAAATTATATTAACATAACTAATATAACTTAAAAGTTACAGCAGTTAGTGTTTATCAAATATTTTAGTGCTGCAGTTTAAAAGTTACAGCTGTTCAATCTCAATCTTAAACATACTTTTAATTTCGTTTCGTTTGCTTAATTTTTTATTTTCTTTGCCCCCCAAAAAAATTATACTCAAAATTGGGAATAATGGAATATGGTATTGGAATCGGTTCTGTAAAAGGTAGAACAACTAATAATTTTTAGAGTAATGTTATGTATTTAAAATTTTTTATTTCAAATAATTATTTTAAATGATATGGTATTTATTAATTAGTTGGTAAAATAATATAATTAATTTATTTTAATTTTATTAATCAATTGATGGATATCACATTATTTAAGATAAATAGTTATTTAAAATAAAAAATTTAGAATGTGAATACTATTATTTTTAAGAAATTTTATTGATTCAACTTGCATATTAACTTGTGGCCGACCACGTCCATAAAAGCAATGTATCGGCGAGATCGCATGATCAAATGTAACGGCATCCAATTTCATGAGCATCTACAGCCTCCATTTTTTTTTTTAAATAATAATAATAATATTATTATTATTAAATTCGTCGAACAACCTGTTATTTTAACGACATTGTAGGGCGTGTGTATATGTTTGTTTTTCTTTTATATGAAAGTATTGATGTGACTTCTAAATCTTCTGTGAAGGGTAATCTTATCAATATTCGAGCAGACATACGAACTCAAAAAATTTTGCATCATTGTGAAGACCAATAATCCATGTAGATTTCATAAGACCCAACCTAAATTTCACTGTAAACTGATGGCTGATAAATTCTACAGTTAAATTAATATGAAATATTTACTTAACCTAAATATAAAATATTATCTGAAATTCATTTATAACCAAAAAATCTTTATAAAGACTTAAATGAAACTTTTCACATTTTTGCTGCGCTACTCTAATACGTCAATTATTTATTTCTTTATAAGCCAAAATGATTTAAGTGCACGTATGAATAAAATTTCTCGTGAGTGCACAATACTTGTCTCTTTGTCTTTTTTTTTTTTTTTTTCACTCACGAATGTTGCATCTTTATCCTTTTATTAGAATTTCATCATCAAAATTCACTTTTAGTAATGCTTAAAATAATTTAAACCTCAAAATTCAAATTACCTTATGAAAATAGATGTGGGTACTGTGTTCGCATAAGATCTTCTAGTTCTCAAATTGCTTTTTCTTTTATATGATTATGCCATAATACTTTAAGTAAGTGAATGGCTTTTATGCGAAGTACTTGCTCTCTATGATCAAGAATCTTAGCTATTTCTTCGTAAGATAAATCATCTCCTAAATGCACTGGTTAGTTGTCTCAAAATATGACTTGGATCATGAATGTACGTACGGAACATAGAAACATGAAATACATCGAACAGTTGTAGAGGTAGGGGCTAAGTGAGTACGAAATGCACCAATACACTGCATAATTTTATATGGCCCTGCGTAACGTAGGCTTAACTCTCCTTGCTGACCAAATCGTACAAATAAGCTCGGCACGTTTATCAATCGGTTAGGCTGCATCAGTCGACCGTCTAACATTAACCGACTGGTCCTCATCAACAAGACCTTTTGTAGAAGTTCTGCATACAGGCACTTCAGACATTGAACAAGCTATCATGGGTGTTGGTTCACTGTGCCCCCATGTTGCCTCAGTTCGATTCAACAAAGTTGGTAATTTATTTTGCCTTTGGCTATGTCAACGCATAACGGTATCTATAAGATATAATTCTCGTGTTTAATTAATTGAAGAAAACTTTTTTTTTAAAAAAAAAAAATTAATAAAATAAGATCTACTAAATTTGAAACCATCTGCTCTAATACTAAATTGACATGACCCAACTCAAATTTATTTGTAAATTGATTGATCTATTATCTAATAAATTATATAATTAAATTAATCTAAAATATTTATTCAAATCAAATAAAAATATTATATAAAATTTGTTTATGACCAAAAAAGATAATAAATTATATAATTAAATTAATCTGAAATATTTATTCAAATCAAATAAAAAATATTATATAAAATTTGTTTATAACCAAAAAAATCTTTATAAAACATTAAGAAAATTTATCATGCTTTCGCTGCGCTACTTTGGTACCTCAGTTAGACCTCAATTATTTATTTCTTTATAAGCTAAAATAACTTAAATACACGAGAAACAAAATTTTTCATGGATGTACCGATGGAGAATTCATTCTCACCTTAAATTGCAAATTGAAGCGGTGGAATTTACGCAGTGGAAACCATAAATTTCATACACAATACAAAGATCCTATTTGTCTATTTTTTCTTCTTTTATTTTTATTTTTTAACTCGGGTGTTACAGGATTATTTAGCCAGCAGGTACAAATTAAAACCCATCATTCCCATGCTCAAATTATAATATCATCTCACAAATCTTGTTGCAGGTTGCTGTCGTGGCTGACAATAGAAAGCTTCAAATCGCCATGTTTCCACGGCCAGCTTTTGGTCACCTGAGCCCGTGGTTGGAGCCTGCTAAGCTGATAGCACAAAAAGGTCACAAAATCATCTTCATTTCCACCCCTAGAAACATCGATCGCCTCCCAAAACTTTCCCAAAATTTAGCTTCTATGATTCAATTTGTGAAAATCTCGTTGCCCCAAGCGGACCATCTCCGTGAAAATGCAGAAGCCACCATCGATTTACCTTACGATGGAGTTATGTATCTGAAGCAGTCTTTCGATCGCCTCGAAGAACCCATGGCAAAGTTATTACAATCTTTAGCTCCTGACTGGCTTTTATTCGACTTCGCCGCTTACTGGCTACCGGCTAAAGCCCGTCAACTCGGGATCCCAAGCGCGTTCTTCAGTATATTTACCGCGGCAACTCTCGGATACTTTGGCCTGTCATCAGCTTTGATCAACGCTTCTGATAATCACCTCAAGACTCCCGAAGATTACACAAGGATTACCCAACTGGGGTCTCGTTTCCGACAACAGTAACCTATCGACTTTTTGAGGCGAGGAAAGTCTTCGACATTCTAATAAGCGAAGGAGCGAACGTTTCACAGAGTTACCGTTTTGGTCAATCACTGCCGTGAGAAGCTGCATGGAGTTTGAACCAGAATGGCTAAGACTTTTGGAACAACTTCACCGAAAACCGGTTTTCCGGTGGGCCAGCTACCCACCGCCACTGGAAATGATGATTCCGACGGGGAAACCGACAAGTTGAGGTCGATCAAAGAGTGGCTAGACGAGCAAGAAAAAGGCTCCGTCGTGTACGTAGCTTTTGGTAGCGAGGCAAAATCTAGTCAAGAAGAACTCACAGAAATAGCTCTCGGCTTGGAACTATCGAAATTACCCTTCTTCTGGGTGCTAAAGACACGACTGGGACAACCTGACACTGAGCCGATCGAGCTACCAGACGGGTTTGAAGAGCGAACGAGAGGGCGTGGCATCTTATCGTGCTGACTTGCTATGCAGATCAAGGCTTAAACGCCAAGGTTTTAGAGGAGAAACAGATTGTGGAGTTGATTCCAAGGGATGAGGGAGATGGCTCCTTTACAAGGAACTCAGTGGCTGACTCATTGAGGCTGGTTTTAGTAGACGAGAAGGGTAAAATCTACTGAGACAGAGCGAAGGAGATGAAAGGCCTGTTTGGAGACAGGGGTAGACAGGATCGTTACGTTGATAATTTCCTGAATTATCTTAGAAATCATAGATGCTTGCAGAAGGGTGAGGAGACTGATACAACTGTTTAAACAACTTTTCATGTAGTATCGCAAACAATGGCCACCTCAAGTGAGGAGGTTTCATTCAGGTCTTAATTAGACGGCGAGATGAAGTAATTATAAGTAATTAATTTCACAACAAAATTATGAAATTGACTATCTAATGCATAAAAAACAATCAATATTTGGGATAATAATGTTGAGATATTACTCAACACTTTGATATATAATGGACAATTTATAATCATCCAATTACATGTCATCATATTGTACGTATGTATGCATACATCTTTATAGAGTACCGCTTCTAAGAAAGGGACTGGAATAAATTAGATCATAAATGATAAATCAATTACCAGTGAACTTTAGGTCTCGAATTAAAATTCGAGAATAAACGCTTGTTCGTTAAGCATAAGAAATCTAAAATTTTATAAAATTTAATTGTTTTTTAAACTTATTTATTTATTTTTTATAATTTATGTCTGATTTTTTAATATTTATTTTTAAATAATTTTTTTTTATAATTTTTATTTAATAAAAAGTAAATATTATATTATATATATATATATATATATTAAATATATTTATTTCTTATATTATAAAACCTAATCAGTTTCGTTTTGACTTACAATAAAATAAATATTAAATAATCATGTTTCAGATTTTTCCTTTTTTATTTGAGCATTGATATCTAAATGCCATGAAGGCATCACCAAGTCAGAAAAATTGGTAACGTTCATGTTAGTACGTTACAGTACTATATCATACAAATCGATAGTTCTGTTCGTGCTATAGCGCTGTTGTTTTTGTCACGGTGGCATGGCAGTCGTTTGTTGATCGTCAAATATCGTTTTTTTTTTTTTATATAAAAATAAATAAATGTTAATTATATTTAAATATTAAAAAAAAAATTATTGAATCACTTGATCCATTAAAATTTTAGTCAAATTATATTTATAAATTTAAGTGCGGCTCGAATCTTACTCTCAATATTGTGAGTACAATAATTTAAATTTTAGTCAAAGTTATACTTATAAATTTAAGTGCGGCTCAAATTCTTACTCTCAACATTGTAAGTGTAATGGTTCTCCCACTAAATTATAAATTCATTAATATACGCTATCTAAAATTAAATAAGAATAATTTATAATGTTGTAAATGCCTTTTATTATTATTATTGTTATTTCACTGTGTTGTAAACTCTTTCCAAACTTTAATCCCGGATATAATTTAATTGTGGATTGAAAAGTGTTCGTATCAATTAAAAATGCATTATTTATTTCCAACATTCTTGGCTTTCTTGCAAAGTAATTCAAAGAGTGAACTTGGCTTTAATTTATTTGGTAGCGCTTATTAAAAAGGATGGTTCTAGCCCCAGTGCGAACTCAGTGACGTCATCTTGACTCAGATTTATCTCGCTTCCTAAGGCTGCATAAGCCACGGATCCTGTCTTCTGTTTGCCTAACCATTCTCTGATCGTAGCCCAATCGTTGTCTTCAGTAGCATCTGATCTGCTATCAAGAGCCGAAGGTGGCAAAAGCTCAACGGGTGCAACTGCCACTGGCCTACTTTGAAGTCTGAGGTGACCTCTGCGTCGTCAGGGAGATTATCTTCATGGGGTAAACTGAGGCTCACTAAAGTTGTTAATGATGATAGGTTTGTTGGGATTTTCGGTAGCCGTCGGATGTTTCTCGGAGTTGATATGAATGAGATCCGGTGACCCTTTCGAGCAATGAGCTTGGCTTGGTCTAAGAATGGGATCATGCGACAAATGCTACCCATGGGAACATAGCACCGTGCATATTCTCGCTAGTTTCCGCCGTGTGTTAAAAGAAAATTTGGGCTGCACATTTTGCTTTCTCCTCGCCTGTAACGTACGGGAAATTTTAGAATATGTTCGAGTTATTATCATGCCAATTATATAATAAAAAAAATAATATTATGTTATGACTCATATATATATTTATTTTAAAAAATTATTGCACTAGTTATATTAAATTTAATTATACATGTCATATATGTATTGATTAGTTAAATTGGTTCTAATGCATTTTAAAATTATTCATAATATAGAAAAATAAAACCATCGCCACTAAGCTAATGTCACACTATTGACCAGTTAAAATCTAAAATGTCGAGATCTATTACATTAACGTATGTGTATGATATGCAAACCTAGAAGAGTATAAGATAGTTTTAGACGGAAATCTTCCAGTGAAACTGTCATTTATAGTCACTTTCCAAAGTTGATTATCAAAATTAGCTGTAGTAAAAAATTCTTTATAATAGTGACCATATACACTTATTTTAGACTAAATTACCTCTGTGACAAAACAATTCAACATTGCTAAAGTCTCACACACACCAAAATCACTCAAACTCCACAAAACTTCTCTCATTTTACCTTGTAAACTCCCTCCAACAACTAAATACAAAACTACTCTCATTTCACTCGAATCATACAACAATTAGTACCTAGCACTGAAGACAAAACCAATCTTCACCAAAGAAAAAAGATTAAGAAGAATTGAGGTTAGCGTTTATAAAATTTAGATTATAGGATTAAGTTTTATATCTAAGTTTTGTAGAAATGAATACCTTTGTTAATTTTTATTGCAATATAGTAAAATATTTACTTGTTTGAGTCGAAAAATTAGAAGAAATCTAAAGAACTTTTTGTATAAAGATATCGTGGAAGAACCAGATCGCAGGCGAAAGTGGCATCGCCCGGGCAAAGGGTGGCATCGCCTAGAATAAGTGCAGGTGATGGCAGTCATTGCTCGTGTGAAGGTTGGCAACACCCACAATAAGTGTGGGCAATGACACCCTTCGACCCGGCGATGCCAGCATTTGCCTAAACTTATTTATTTGTAATTAATTGTTTGTTGTTTCAATAATGTAATGATATTTATTTTAATTTGCTTCATGTTTAATGGAATCATCAATTGTGATTAAGATGTGGTTATGATGGATCATGCGATACTTATGATAGTTGTATGAAATATAAAAATAAAAAAGTTAAAGTATTTTTACTTCGAAACGATGTAACTTTTGAACAGTTTATTGTTAAGGTATATTAAGTGTTGAAGTTAAGTTCAAACGAATATTCCATAGCGGTGAAAACAGTTTGGGACACAAATTATCTTATGTAGCCCTCTATTTTTTTTTGTTTACCTATGAACATACTAAATGATGAAATAGTGAATGTTATTATACATATGAACTCTGATTCAATAAACTATGGCAAGACTTTGATTTTTGTAAGATATGTACGAATCTTATTCCAACCAATCCACATTAGTTGTTGATTTATTTTGAATGGCCATAAGATAATTAGTTACTTGTTTTGCTTTTCAACTTGTAATCGTATAATATTATTAATGTATGGACTATGAAGCTTGAAATACAGGTTATACAACCCAAGAGAGGGGGTGAATTAAGATTTTAAAGCTTAAGCTAAGCAAATCACACAATAATTAATTCTTATGCTTGAATGGAATCAAAATTAAACAAGAGATGAATTCGGTTTTGCGAAACTATAAGTGAAATAGATGAGTTTAAACTAATGAAATGGAACCCTAGAGATGATTTAAGGCAATGTGTAGTTGGAGAGTACAAAATAGAAGTTAGATGGATGGGAAAGGATTTCAGAGTCTTGTTTTAACAAGAAAATGAGTGGAAAATAAAGAAGTTTAGAGAAAAAATAGAGAGGAACCCATGGGTTAGAGAGATGATGAGAAGTTGAAGAAAGCATAAAAAATGGAAGGGAAATGGGGTTAGACCCGTGACCAAGCTACTAGCCCCTTACCAAGCGACTTTTGGGTTTGGCCAAGTTTGAAGTGTATAACTTTAGTTACAAGTGTCTGTTTTGGGAGTATAATATACTGTTTCGAAGTTTATAATGACACGGACAAAACTCAAAATAGCCAAAGTAGTTCTGATCTATGTTCAGGCCGAAAATTCTCTTTATTTTCTGATCATTTATGATTCCTAAATTCGACAGCTTAAAATATTAAATAAGTATAGGATAATATTAAATAATAAATATTAAAGTGAAAATATAAAATAAGTATATGACAACTCAAAATAAAAAATAAATATACGATGAATACTCCATATTATATCAATATTTAAACAAAAAAATACATTTAAAATTAAATACACAATATGTGCGGGAAAGTGCGGGCGATGGGCATCATTGCCCGCACAATGCATCATCGCTCAGAGCATGTGTGGGACCATGTACAAGCAATGTTGCCCTTGCCCGCACATGTCAATTCAAAACATAATTAAAAAAATAATAATAGGTGTAAAATTCATATTAATAACTACTGTTGGTGTTAAGGAGTGTATAATTATGAAATTAGCTCAATAAATTTATTAAGAGAATTGAAAAGTTCTTTAGAGACATTATATCGAATACTTAATATGCCATATTTTACAAGCATCGATCTTAAAAAAATATTCAATTGTTTATGCCAATACATACCCTAATGTGTTTTATATTAATAATAATCTACGTTTAACTCGAAACCAATCCTCACACCATTTGTAATCTAAAATTTTTGGCTAATGAGGGCTATGATGTTAAGATTGTGATGATGCAGGCAAAGGCGGACGATGGGTAATGAGGGGATTTAGGCGTGTGTGAGATTTGAGCAATGTTTAATTGTTTTGTTGGAGAGATAATTTAGTCCAGAGCAAATGTATATGGTCACTATTATAAAGAATTTTGTACTATGGCTAGTTTTGATAATCAAGTTCGAAAAATGGCTATAAATGACAATTTCCCAATCTTTCAACCAAATTCTGACAACTTATTAAGTTACATCTTGACTAACTTATGAGTTGCTATGTTACACTTTTTAGACATATGATGGACATTTGCAATAATGTGTTGCCTATCTGAAATTATATATTCAACAATAAGAGGTGTTAAGCTATTTTGCACGCCAAAATTGATTGCTTCAACTTCAACTAATTGTTCCAAATCTCCGTAGAAAACAATTCTCTTAAAGGAAATTGCAAAAACCTTATAATTTGAATTTCTGACTAATTCTCCTAATCGCTAGCTAAAGATTATTGCTCAAATTGATTTTAGTCACATAGATTATTACATTGAAAAAGGTAGTATATTTCAGCACATGACTAAAATCTTAAGAAAATTTATTGTGCATTTAAATCAAAAGACTCAAAAGCCAATAAACGGAAAGGAGAAAGGATTAAAACTTGAAGGTGAAGATGATGACTTTTAGATTTGCTATCCATCATTTAAAGAGTTGATTTATTATTTTGAAAAAGCAAAATTAAGGGATATTTTGCCCTTGATAACATAACTAGACCCTTTAATTCGAAGTGTACAAGCTTTTTAGCATTTAAACCTAACAAATTCAATTACATCATTTCTTTAATATTACTAAAAAAGAAGAAGGTGTGTAAAGAATTTGCTTTACAAGAAGTAAGAATGTAACACATATTAATGCGACTTAATAATTGGAAAATTTACAAAAATAGTAAAAAACATTTAGTAAATATCTAAAATAATCACCTCAAATATTTATTTATTCCTTAGTTATTTACCAATCTTTTTACCATAATATCCTTATCTCTCCTTAACCAAAACTCGGCAATATCCCCTCTCACGGCACTAGCTCAATTTTATATTTTTCGATAACAATCAACAGTGGTTGGACGGGCTTTTGAGAGTGAGTTCATCTCCGGTGGTTGGACGGATTTAGTTCCGGTATTTTATAGGTGTTTTTCTCTCCTTAATTTTCGGTAATTTTCACTTTGTAAATTTTAATTTTTTTTCTATTTTGATAAGTTTGATTGATGAAAAGTCAGTGTATAGATGCATATAGATGAGGTTAGGATTGATTGTCCATAAATATTGGAGATTGCTAAGTGAAATTTAGGTTTAAAGAGTGGTACGCGAGGTGCTCGATAAAATGTCTCTTATGCTATATTAAATAGTTGATGGTTTATGAAAAATTAAGGTGTTGATGGTGTGATTATACGATGGAGTGTAGGTGCAATGAGAATAAAAATCACATGCGCAACAAGTACAAATCACCTGCGCGGGACAGGCCCCCATCGCACGCATGCGCGCGCGGGACAAGCACCCATCGCACGATATCATAAGTTTTTTTAAAAAAAATTATTGAATTAATTTTATATTTTTTTCTAATTATCAAATTAACTAATTAAAAATTTGATTGTTTTACAGACGTAATGGCCACGAAACCCAGCACGATGAAGATTCTGAAAACGGAACACTTCCCCGGGCGTATTACAAATACCTTAAAATTTGGAAATGTGATGGAAGCTATCAAGATGAAGTTAACGAAACAATAATTAAGATTATTCAGGAAATATATATTTAGCTATTTCGCAAAGATGGATAGCTATGTGTTTAGTGGTGAAATCATTCACAATGCGCTACTTAGGAAAGTAGCGTGTTATGATAAAGATGATAAAAATCAGCTATGGTTTGAATTTAGTGGCCAGTTAGCACGGTTATTTTTGGATATGTGTTTTATTTATACCGTATGCAGGTTTTCATTCCAATTAACTTAGAAGGCAATCATTGGATTGTAGCCTGAGTAGACTTTGTACACAAGCGGTTCTCTATTTATGACTCATTAAAGGAGTATCGAGGCGAAAAAATTTATTCTCAACTATTCAAGCCACTTCAACATATATTTTCTCGATGGATACAAGATATTGGATTTTACAACATCCGACTAGAATTACAGAGCGCGGAGCCTTGGAAACTTATACTAATTAAGAGTGTACCACAACAACAGCCTGGAACTGGCGATTGTGGGATGTTTATTTTAATGTTTACGATATATTTAATATTCAAGGTATGATTTAATTTTGACAGTAATCATGGACAATATTTAATTTAATTTTGACAGTAGTCATGGACAATACTTTAAGAAGAAGATTGCCGTTGATAATACATACGAAATTGAAGTACAATGTGTCTCGAAACGTGTCAATGTGGATATTGCAACCTTGAAATCGAACTTAACCCTTAAGGAAACTTTGCGCAATTCCAACATTAAATTATATTTGGAATCGAATAACTTGCCCACACAAATATCATTATACCCAGTATGTCTAACAAAATCTGGAGCGACCAAGTCTAAAGGCAAAGCTGGTGCAATACTTACAAGAGGGTCAACTTCTACGTCCCTCGAATGGGGCCTTAGAATAATAGGCCGACTTCAGCGTAGATCATGACAATTCTCAAAGTAAGGCAAATCTTCCCTATCACCAACTAGATCCTTATCATGCTCATCATCTCCATCACCTCCATCATCCCCATCATCCCCATAATCGCAAGAATTATCCAAATGATTATCATCATCATCAACAGGAGCATACCCAAAATCATCGTCTCCATCATCAATTGGGTTATGGCATGAATCAATATTAATGCTATTTGATGTTGTATTATTCGTGTCATTAATGCGATAATCATTGTAATGGAAAGGGGAGTAACATTGTTGCAGTGAGGTCGTCAGCTGTAACACCTATTCTTCAACAGCCGCCAATGTAACGATGTTCTCTTCTTCAACATGCTCTTGATTTCTTACTTTAGGAAATTTACTAATAAAAACAGGGATGCATCCCTCATTCACCGAATTAGAGCTTATATGTATCAAAACTCTTACCATTTCATCATTAACTATATCCATATGTATTGAATATATGGGTTGGGTAGAACATCTCACTATAAAGTTGTATTCAATGCAATACTGTAATCATTCGGATTTATTTGCAAAACTTCATATACTCTTGAAAGAAATACATCAAAAGTACAGTTTTTTAAAACTAAAAAAGCTCTATTTTTCCATTTCTGTACTCAAAACGACTGTCTGTCAATTCCTCTCATGATCCATCAAAACACATTTGAAGAACAATTGACTCCATTAAACCTAAGAAAGAAAAAAAATTAGTATTTAAAAGAATATTTAGAGTTTAGACATGAGTCAGACAACCGTGCGACAGAATCCTGGCGCACGGTTGGACAGAATCTATTACCGTGACAGGAGCCTGTCGCACGGTGACAGGTTCTGTCCAACCGTGAGACAGGTTTCTATCGCTCGTGTGAGAGGTACCTGTCGCACGGAAGCCTGTCGGATATTCTTATCAGAAAACGTGCGACAGATCACTTGTCGCACATTTTTTAGGTTTGTCTTCAAATTCGTTTTTACTCAAATAACTCGTAAATTTCAATTAATCAAAAAATAAAACTACACATTGTATAAAATAAATATTAACCTCAACTTTTTACTTTTTAGTTGATAAGTTGATGATCAGTGAGTTAGTTTTATGAATTAGAGCGTGCTGAATTTTGAAGAGTATTAATTGAGAATGCGTGAGAATTATTGATTTTATTTATACATATGATGATATTTAAGTTTATAAAAAAATATATATCAACATATAATAGAAAAAGTTTAAGTAATTATTTTAAAAATTTATTAAATTTTTTTATTATTTTTATAAATTTTCCTTAATAATTTGCTAGAAAATAAAACTTAAAAAGTAAATTATCAACACAAGACGCATGATTTGACAACATCACTCTTCACCAGCAAGATTGTGATTCCTCCTTTCTCATCAAGTCGCTTGCCCCTTTCATAATTTCATTGGATGCATAAAGCTCTGTTTTCAATATAAAGCAAAATATTGTAGAAAAATGAAAAAGTTGAAGGCAAAAGATAGCGACTAAATGCAAGCGTCCCCACTCCCTCAGTACGATTCCCCATGCAACCATATATTTTGGTGTCTTTTATCATATCCATTTAAGAGAAAATTTCACTTTTTCTAAACAACAAAAGAAATGAAAATGAAATAATTTGATAAAATACAAGCGTAATGAATGAAATGGGGACCATTTTTAATTAAAATAATAATAAAATAAAAATGATAAACATAGTACATGTTGAATAAATGGAGTTTAAGAATCGGAAAACGGAACTTCAACTCCTTGAACCAAACAATGGTTTGGTGTATCCTCGTAACCAAACAGTCCGTATAAAAACAATCGCGAACTCAAGAATCAACCCAACTCGCGCGCGCGCGCTTTATTTGTCTTGCATGTAACCAACTGCCTTCCTCCGCAAGTCTCCAGTACAGCACAGTGTCAGTCTCTCTCTCTCTCTCTCTCTCTCTTCTCCCCCAACCCCCCTTCCAATAACAGCATTCCTTCTCATTTAAAACACAAACTACAAATAAAATAAGAGACCGAAACGCTTAATCCCAGGTACCTTTAGCTTCTTCTTTTTATGGCTATGATGCATCATAATAACCGTTACGGCGACAGCAGCAAACGCCGCGGACCACTTAACCTCCCCGACGACGTCGTCTCCTTCCGCCTCGTCTGCCCCACGCCCGTCGTCGGCGGCCTTATCGGGAGGTCTGGTTCCATAATCTCCAGCATCCGCCGAGACACCAAGTGTAGAATCCACTGCGAGGACGGGTTTCCCGGGTCGGACCACCGGGTCATACTCGTAGTCGGATCCGGTTCCCTCGACAGGAGAATCATGTTTTGTGAGAACAATGTTGTAGTGGAGGGCGGTGAAGTGTCGAGCACTCAGGAGGCCGTTATTAGGGTGTTTGAACGTATGTGGGAGGTGGAGGCAGAGGTTGAGGATGATGGTGACGGCGAGGACGTGGCATATTGCGGTTTGTTGGCGAATACGACGAAGATTGGTGTCGTCGTAGGGAAAGGAGGGAGAAATGTAACGAGGATGAGAATAGAGAGTGGCGCTAAAATCGTTATGTTGCCTCCTCCTGCTTGTGCGGCTATGGACGATCGGTTGATTCAGGTATCCTCTTTTCCGACTCTTTTATCTGTTTGCTTCTCACTTCTCAGAGGGGGAAGAAAAAAAGAATGAAAACTATTTTAAGCGATTTTCTCTTCTACATCTCTCTCTTCCCTACTTTTTTTTTCAAAATAAATAAATACATATACAAAAATAATATTACTTCCTTCTCCATTTTATATATTTCTTTTTATGCTTTTATTTTATGAAAACAAAAAAATTGTGAAATTACTTTATTTTATTCTAGGCACTTTTTTTGTAAGTATTCTAACATCTAACAAAAGGGATCTATGTGAAGAGCATTTTATGGAAGTTGTGAAGAGCAGTTTTCTGGAAAGCATCTATCAAGTGCTTTTGTACGAAATGTTCGGCCTCAAATAAAGCTTTCGAGAACTCACATGTTAGGTGATTTTACAAAAGGCACTCCGACTCTCTTGTGAGGAGCTGAGTTAATAAAACAAGCCTTTTGTTTTGAACTTAAATAACCACTAAATGCTTATTTCAGTAATATCAGATAATGTGATTACTTTTCCTACAAATTTTCACAGTTTAATGCATTGTAATGATTTGATTTGGGTGAAACGAATAAGTGAATACTTAGCTAGATGTACATAAGGCGAAGAGTGGCGTATATCTTGATTCTTGATGATCCAAATTGAGAATTCATTGTTACTCTGGCAGATCACAGGGGCTACTTTAGCTGTAAAGAAAGCACTAGTTGCTGTAACTGCCTGTCTCCAGGATTTGTCAACAGTGGAAAAAAATCCGATTTGTTTTAACAGACCAATTGAGAAAGTATTCTATACTAATTCCTCGGACCCACATAGAGAATTTTTCCCTCACCTTTCCTTGGTGCCACCTTTGACTGGAAATTCTTTAGACAGTGCTTCAGAATTTCATTCATCATCAGCAGATGCAGATAGAGATCACCCTGGCCTGGACAAGAAAGGTAGAAAACATGAAGTTGCCTTGAGAATGCTCTTTTCTCATCGGGCAGCTTCAGGCATTATTGGCAAGAGCGGGGCCATTGTCAGATCTCTACAGAATGCATCTGGTGCTCTGATAAGCTTTGCAGCTCCATTGACCAAGTCTGGTGAACGTGTTGTCACTATTTCTGCAATGGAGGTTAGTGATTCTACCTAAAATTCTGGCAGCTTAATTATATATTCTTGCGCTAGAAGTATTTTTTTCTCACATTCACATGCCCGTATGGGCTGAAAAGACATGCACTTATTCTCAAGAGTGTCAACATAATCTTTGTAACTGATCTGGGGGGTTGATTTTATGTACTGTAGTACCTTGATACAAGACACTCTTCTGTGCAAAATGCT
Source organism: Murraya koenigii (assembly GCA_025617385.1). Lineage (NCBI taxonomy): Eukaryota > Viridiplantae > Streptophyta > Magnoliopsida > Sapindales > Rutaceae > Murraya > Murraya koenigii. The sequence goes on from CM046813.1 coordinate 30,344,592, forward strand.
GCTGTTCTTGTCTTTGCTAGATCTGTTGAAGTTGAATGTCAACAAGGATTCTGATCAGGAGAGAACAAGAGTGATGCTGTAGCTGTAAGGGTTCTCGTTGGAGCAGACTTTGTTGGTCAGTTGACTGGAAGCGGAAGCAGTGTAGTCTCGGAAATGGCAGATGTAACTAGCACAGATATAAAGTTAGTGGGAGGGGAGCAGGTCCTGGATTGTTCAGCACAGAATGATGTTGTGGTACAGGTGTGATTATTAACTTATCTAGATATTAATATATATATACTCTTTTTTTTTTTTTTCTAGAGAATTAGGGCTACAATGTGTAGAGTGTTTTGCAAGTGCATCTTTGTATCCTGAATCTTTTTAACAGTCTCAGATCAGCTGGGCTTTTCTTTTCGCTGTTTGTTTCAAAATTGTGTAGCAACCATTACTTGATTTTGTTTTATATTAGGTTATTTTGGGGACATTTAATTTTTAGGGCAGTTTTGCTTCTCCAAGGAGCTGTTTTTTTCAAGCTTTTCTTGATTTCTGTATTTATTCATATATGCACACCCATCCTGCATAGATGAGCTCGTTTTATTGTTACATCAGTGGATTTCCTGGCCACAATTTGTAATGTTTTTCTATCAATACATTTTAAGTTTCCTATCAATGAACTTTTCAGGATTGTCATGTGTAGGAGTATACTTTCCTAAGATAACCAATATATTAAGTTAAATATTGTCTAGCTTAATCCTTTACTCATATTTCACATTTCATAGGGAGACTCTTCTATGCCTCTGTGCATCCATACTATATGCTTAGGATACAGAACCCCATTTCTTGGAAGCAGCTAGTGATTGGTGTGGGAACTTTTCATTTACCAATTAAAGTTTAGGAAGTTTGAGGTTCTTGTCCTTTTTGGCTATATTTGACATTTCAGCATTTTAAATTTCTAAGTATTCACTTGCAGTTGGAAATTTCAGTATTTGATTATGCACTGGTAGTTATATGACTTTTCTATGACCAATTTTTATATCGATAATGAAATATTATCCTTCAAATGGTGGTCAACTCACTGGTAGGGCTTCTTAAGCTTTTGGTGAAGGATTAGTTTTGTTCGTGTTAAATCTTAAATGATACTGTTAGGTCAATACCATAAGCTTAAGTTTGGAGTTTTGGCAATAACTTGGCATACTACTAGAGTTTCACCAAGAAGTTTGTATTCTGATCACCCAATTGTGTCAATTCAGTTACAATATAGTGTGTTGTTCTTCATTGTTATGATAATGGCTGTATTTTAGAGCTTAAACACTATTGTTCATTTCTTACCTAAGCTTAAGTATTTGGGTCATGCAGTAACTCCAGAATCTGCAACTAGTAACAAACATTTGGTGCAGCCTGACACTCACTTTTTTACCGAAAGTTTTAACTTTTGGCAGATTACTGGTGGGTATAAAAATGTGCAAAATGCTCTATCAGAAGTTGTTGGAAGACTCAGACATAATCTTAAGTCAGGTGAAGCACTCAATGGAGCAAGACAGAGGAGCCCACTTGGAAGGGTGGGGGAAACTGCACCACATAAATTGCACCAATCAGTGGCTCTATCTCCTGACTTTGAGCAAGAAACCATTGCAATACAAGGAGTAGATCAGTTTGTTCTTCCTTTAAATAGATCACAGATGCTGCAGGTGAAAGTTTGTGCCCTCCTGTGTATTTTTGCAGTTTATTTATTGCGCTCTTTCTTCTTCAAAGGAATGTTTTCCAAAATGAGGAAACGGTGTTGAGGAAGTGGTATCATTGCAGACTGAAGGAAGAAGACTTGCAACACCCAGGACAGATGGTAAACCAGGCTCTAGAATGTTTGAAGTGAGTTTGGAACTAGAGAAGTCACTAGTTCATCTTCTGCCTACTGAAGTGGTTGATGAGGTGGGACCAAGGAGCTCTTCCAATGGCATGACTACTGCTTCTGTATTGCAACAACCATCAGGTGAATCTCTTGATTCCAGTGAGGATAATATGTCGACGGAAGGCATACCTCAGCTTGGACTCTCTGACAATATTAGTGGTCCTTCAACATTGCAGTCACCTAAGGTGAAAGGTTACTTTTACCTTCATTATGTGGTTTTTATTTCTTTTATTTTCTTTTACTAAGTGACATGCGATTCAGTACAAGGTCATCATGTTTAGGGGCTAATGGTAATGCAGACTGAGGAAGAGGATGTAGAATCCCTAATACAGAAGGTGAAAAACAACTCAACCATATTTGCTGATAATGTAGAACTTGAAAGGTCTGTTCCCCTTCTATTTTTCCTTTTTGTTTGGTTGTGTATTTGTGTGGGTTATTTTATTTAGTTCCAGAAGGGGTTTCGGTTTTTCTTTTAGATAACAGAAGGTTCAGCTATATGGATACAATTATAGCTGGTGCTTGTGACACAGTCTAGCATTAGTCCGTGCATAGTGTGCACAGCTTAAAGAACCGATTAAGATAACTGCAATCTGGTGTTGTTTTTCTATCTGATTTGTGAAATTAATTCTGATGAAATGATTTGATTTTCTTTGTTAATGCTTATTAAAAATAAGGGCATGTTAATATTAAACTCACTGGGTTCATTTCTGCTAGTTTTGCTGATTATGATGCAATATCCACCAACTTCTTTTTAGATCCTATGCAGAATCTGACAAATTAATCTTTATTCCATAGCATGCTAGACTCCTCCTAGAGCTTCAATGATATGAGATCAAATTAACAGTTGCCCTATTCTGTCATTATGATCAGTTACTTCTCATTAAAATAGTCAAAAATGAATTCCCTAGTTCAGTTACCCACTTTTCTTACTTTCAATCTCTCATTTGTTCACTTAGTCGAAACACATCAATGATTAATTCATCATAGATGTTTGTATCTAGAAATTCATCGCTGATTATGCATAATGCATGATGCTACACAGAGAGCACTGCGCAGATTGTGTCTTCTTGAGATGGTTGTTTCTTTTGAATTGATCTTGGAGGTAGAGTGAACATTTTAACTATTTGTACCCTGGAATCAGATTGGAGGTGCAGAAGTAAGTGTTGAAACCTTGTCTTGGCAAAAGTGAAGGGATGGTTGCAATATCCGGAAAGCCTGATCAAAACAAACAGCACTTGCCTCAAGCCTTCATGGAAGCTGACCACTGACCAGTCATGACTAAATCATCAACTGATTGAAGGATAGTTACTTTTGTAATTGGACCTTTGGTAGGAATTAGTGAATATCTTAATTTTGTGATAGTTATATAATTGTCTTTTTGTGATACTTAAGATTCCACTAATAGCCATACCCACTTGGTAATTTTTTCACGGCAAGAGGATCCTCAATGAGGTCAATCTTATGATTATCCGTTGCTATTGTTATGAGACGAAAAGGGGAGTGTGTAGAATGACACTACTCTACTGCAGCCTAATATTTTCTTAACTGGATAATGGATATGATCAACTTTATAATATATATATATATTTAGCACAGGCCATTTTTCTAACGGCTTATTTTGTGAACTCAATCAGAAGATTCAGCTGATTATGAGAAGTTGTTGATAAATAGATCTTTACGGGGATGCAATGAGGAGGGGAGAGGAGGAGATAAGCACCCCCGGTATCCATTCCGTCTCCTCTCCGTCTCCGTCATGCTTAAGGAGATTTATGTCCCTCCGCTGGGGATGCCAAGGGTTTCTGTTTTTTAAATAATTGATATATTTTTTATTTTTAAATTTAATTTAATTATATTAAAATAAAAAATTTAAATAAAAATAAAATTTAATAATATATCTTACATTAATATTAATTTATTATAAAAATTATATTATAAAATATAAATTATCAACTTGGTCAATATTCATAATAGTATAATAAAAAGAAAAAAATATTTTTATATTAATAATAAAATATATGTAAATATTAAAGTTAATACTTTTAGCTAAGTTTAAAATTTTCATAGTATATTTATATAAATATTTTGATATTTATTATTGATGTTTATATTTAATAATTTAAGTTTTATTATTTATTTATCCCTGTCTTTTTCTTCGAAATAGTAATTGAGTAAAAAATTATTTTTTCTCTTTAACAAGTAAAAAATTGAGTATAAAATCGTTTCTGTATTTTTAAAAGTTGAAACCTATAAGTCTATAACACTGTTTTAGACATGTCAATATTTTTAGATTTAACTCAAAGTTGCTGTCTTTCATAGGGGAATGGTTCATAAAAATTTTGGGGGTAGCTTAGTCTTTCGTTAGTTTAGGCAACAAGCTTACAAAGGCGTGCATAACCGGGGGGGCATTATACCTTTATGCTCGGTCATTGTTCGATGAAATGCCTAAACGACATAGTGTTGCTTCTAATTCTAGGATGGCAACTTACATTTAGCCATAAAAGGAGTATAGAATCTGTTTAGTCATATGAAATGATGATTTTGGAGGTAGTTTATTTTTACGATCTATTGTACATGAATGGAAAGGTGGGTTTTGATGATTTAATTGAAGTGTATGTGAAATCTATATACGATGAATCACTTGACATTTGTTTGCCCAAATCCCCCAAAGTGGTTTTAACAAAAACATGTATAGGATGGTACCTAAACAAAACGAATATATGCGCTGTAAGGCACAAGCAGCTGCCCAGTTGTTGATTGACATGTCTTCAAGGTAGTTGATGCTTGATTAAATTATTTTTCCCATTAGAAATTAGCATTGGTCTTTAGGTATTTAACGAGTTTCGGATTTTTTTTTTTTAAATTTAAGCTTTTACTTTTGAGTGGATTCTTGCATTTTCAATGGCTTGGAAACTGAAACTATCTTTTGAAGTCATGAACAGATTTACGTGGCATTTTTTTTTTTCACCCTTGATGGCTGAGCTTTTATCAAAAGAAAGAGCAATTATCAAATATCAAATAAAGTTGTTAAAGCAATCAAATAATCTAATATCATAAAACTTAATGACTGTAATTACTTGAAGGAAGAAAGAGCAATAAAAGTGACTTGGTGTAAGAAAGAAATTTACCGGAACAAATAGTTGAAGACAAATGAGTTAGTCTACAGTGGAGATCAATGCCTTGTATCTTTATTACAAGAAAAATTGTGAATGTACAGAAACAACTAAATGCTTGAATATTACATTTATCATCCCACGGTAATGCTTCATGGATTCAGGTATATCGAGGTAAAGATTCGAAGAGTGGGACCTTAGTGTATTACACCCCGGCTTGGACTTCTAAGTTGGATCCAAGGGGCAAGATGCTGTTTGATTTTGTATGATTAGTTAACCAGAAGGGCTTCTTTTGGCCTCCCTAAGAGAGATAAGACTGTTGCAGAGATATGCCTTGAGGAGAGCCCTGATTCTTCAAGCTGATCTGCTGGTGATCCATGGTCAATGTATCTATCAGGAAGCACCATTGATCGCAACTGCAGAGGAATTGTGAGAGAATTAGAATTGAATCAATAAAAGGCGAAGAAGAAGAAGAAATAAGTCTACAGTCTGTTTCAAGTTTCTGAATCAAAGGAAAAGTACCTTGAGAGGTCCATCCAGAATGCCACTTAAGGTTAGGAAGTGACATACGTGAGCGCCAAAGCCTCCCACAGACCCCTCTTCCACAGTAATTAGGATTTCATGCTCATTGGCCAACTGTCTAATGAGGTCTGTATCCAAAGGTTTGCAAAATCTCGCATCAGCCACTGTCACAGAAATGTCTTGGCTCTTAAGCATGTTCGCAGCTAGCACACATTGCTGGACTATAGAACCATAGCCCAAAATCGCCACTCTATCGCCTTCCATTAGGATTCTTCCCTTCCCAATCTATTGAATCATGAAACATGAAATTATTCTTTTAGTTTAATTTGGTCTATATATTTTTCTCCATGCATGTTAAAAAATGGGTTACTCATGCTAACCTCAAGTGGAGTTCCTTTGTTATTAGGTGGGAGAACTGCTCCAATTCCATTGCCCCGTGGAAATCTGAAGCAGCTGGGCCTGTCATCTATAGTTGCTGCTGTAGCAACCATGTGCATTAGCTCAGCTTCATCAGATGGAGCCATGACCACCATGTTGGGCAAGCAAGCCATGTATGTGATATCAAATGCTCCACAGTGAGTAGGTCCATCTGCACCAACCAAACCAGCTCGATCCATTGCAAAGCGGACTGGTAATTTTTGAAGGTCTACATCATGTACCACCTTCATAACCATTGTAAAGTATTAGTGTGAATTTTGCCAATAAAATTACAAAATAAAATTAGCCTACTAGTTAACTAGTTCTTCTAATTTTGTTGACTTACTTGATCATATCCTCTTTGCAGAAATGAAGAGTAGATGGCGCAAAATGGCTTGAGTCCCTCTGTGGCTAAACCAGCTGCAAAAGTAACAGCATGTTGCTCAGCAATCCCCACATCGAAGCAGCGATCTGGAAACCTTTTCTGGAAATAATTGAGGCCAGTACCACCACCCATTGCAGCATGGATGGCCACAATCTTATCATCTGTCTCAGCTTCCTTTATCAGAGATTCAGCAAAGTACTGTGTATACGAAAGTGTAGGGGATTTGGTCTTAAATTGCTTCCCAGTTTTTGGATCGAACTTGACAACTCCTGAGAGCACAAGAGAGTAAGGACCATGCGAACAATTCATAAAACAAGCATAGATTGTAGAAAAAGTCAGCGGTCTCTCACCATGCATTCTATCAGCTGCTGCCTCCGCCGGGGGATAGCCCTTCCCTTTCTCTGTTACAACATGGATCAGAACTGGCCCTGGCGCGGGCATTTCTTTCACTTTCTGAAGGATGGAAACTAAATCTTCAATATTGTGTCCATCCACTGGACCAATGTAGTACAAACCTAGCTCCTCAAAGAAAGTTGAACCAGAAGCACTAATCATTCCTCTGGCATACTCATCAACCTTTGCAGCAACTTCATGGGTTTGTCGACCTATTTGCTTGGTGATGTTCTTCAACAGAAATGAAATCCAGGTCAATAACACTCAGCTTACTACCGAAAACATGAAGGAAATTATAGTGAAGACAGCAATGTGGGATCTAAGATGCTTACTTTTGCCGCTTCACGAAGTTTGCGGAACTCAGTGCTCGCTTGGAGCTTGCTTAAAGCGCTGCTGAGGGCTCCAACTGGAGTTGCAGGACCATCAAGAGTAGCAGTGGGTAGAGATACTTGTTTATTGTCATTCAGCACAACAATCAGGTTAGCATCAAGAAATCCAGCATTATTCAACGCTTCATATGCTTGTCCTGCAGTCATGGCGCCATCTCCAATCACGGAAATGACATTATTGTTCTTCCCCAGAATATCCCTTGCAACGGCCATACCTATTATTAAAAAATATGATTACATTAGGGAATTCTCAATTATGTATTCTACATCCTACAATTTCTCTAGATTGACGAAAGAAAAATATTAGAGAGTAAAGTACGTACCAAGACCAGCAGAGATGCTTGTGGAACTATGTCCTGCACCAAATGCATCATGATCGCTTTCCTCTCTTTTGGGGAATCCTGCAAGGCCCGAAGTCTTCCTCATAGTGTTCATTTTGGATCTTCTTCCGGTCAGAATTTTGTGTACATAAGCCTGCAAGATTCAAGGGTAGCCATTCAGAACACGGGTGTATGTTTGGGCCTTTAACTTCTTTAGCCACGAAGTGTTTGAGACAGGACAGTAGCGAAACAAAACTAATTTACTCTCCTCTTCCATTGCTAGTAAGTAATAAGGATTAACAAGTGCCTTTAATTAATTAATTACCTGATGGCCAACGTCCCATATAATTTTATCGTCAGGTGTGTTGAAAACATGATGCAATGCAACTGTTAGCTCGACCACTCCTAAGTTTCCACTAAGATGCCCACCTGTCTTTGATACGCTGTTAACAATATCTGCTCTAAGCTCTGCTGCCAGTTGTTCAAGATCCTGAACATTGTATAAACTATGTTATGAGCAAATGAAATGTCCTCGAGAAAGAACAGGGTTCCCATCAACCAGGTGTGCGTGTTTTTACCTCGTTAGAGAGATTCTTCATATGAATTGGGTAATTAACAGTGTCCAACAATGGCGTCGGTGGCTTCTCTTCAGAGTAATCAATTTTCCAGCCGCCTTTTTCTTTCCTTATCACCATCTTCGTCGCTTCCTCGCCATCTGAGTTATTCTTCTCAGCCGATGCTCTCAAACAGAAATTCTGAAGCACATCACCACGGCAACCAACCACAGTGAATACATATAAACTCAATAGTGATGATGATCACGTACAAGAAATAAGAAACGCACGCAACACAAGTACCAAAACAAGAAAGCAAAAGAATTGAGAACCCAGATAGCAAAAGCAGCAAAACAAAAAACCTGAATACTACATGTAAATTGACTGACCTGTTTTCTGTAACTAAGGCTTGGTTTTGAAACGGAGAAAAATGGAGAAACAGATTGTTTAGCTCCAATAGCAATACCAGAAGAGAGAGCCATAGTTGGTGTGATTCAATATTCAGTATTGAGTGAGAGCGAAATAAACCAAGGAGAAAGTGAATGAGACAGAGAGAGGGAAGCTGTGCTAATTGTGTTATGGATTTGGTGTGTACAAGAAACATGTCTTTATAGTAAGAGAAACTGAGAGGCATCGGCACGCACCATGGGACTTCGCGGACTGGCGGACTGCCAAATTCTCACGATATGTTTTTTTTTTTTTTTTTAATTACGTATTAAATTAATTAAATCATTTTTATTTTATTATCTATTATGATGTGTGTGCAACGGACCGATTTTGGCGCTGCGATATCGACATTTCTGTTATCAAAGAAATTCCGCAATTGCCAATTTTTAGTGAGGCTGGGTAATTATTATCAAAATAGATTTGTTAGTAAGAGCATGTTTTATTTGACGTCCTACTAATTTCCATATAAGGACAAACATTAGGGTAGGTGAAGCTTATTTTATTATTTGCTAATTGGTATATCGTGTTATTTGGTCATACAAGGTTGGAAGACTTTTTTTTTTTTTTAATTTTCAGAAAAAAATATTGAAATAGGAAGATTCTGACTATATGACGGGAACTTTCTTATCAGCATCTCAATAACTGACATGGACATCATGCAAATTATATTTCCCAATTAATAAAGTGTTTATTATTATTATTTTCCAAATTTCAGTGTTAATTTTATAAAGAAACGCGGACTTCAAATGCTTTTTCTGACAAAATGGCTCCAATAAATGTTTTATCCCAAAAGGTGAAGAAGGATTATAAAGATTACAAAGGAATAAATAAGATGATGGGTTTCCAATCCTTCGTGCAAATTCATATTAGTACAAAATTATGTGGTAACGTAACATTATCCAAAAGATAGTGGATCTTAATTCAAAAAAAGATAATGGGAGACATGAAGAGATAAGAAGCCACAAAGTGATATATTTTTGGTGGCAGAAACCTCCACTAACTTGTAAATTTACTAAATTGATGTGTAAACACAATTTTACTATTTTAAAACAAGTTCCTCTCCCCAGCCTATACATGCTAATCGAACTGAGCTGCGATAGAGATTAGAGGGGCAACAGAAACGACATGTTTTTGTGCCGTTTTTATCATCCCTCTCTCTCTCTCTCTGAGTACTCGGTTAAAATATTATTTTTCATGAATCTTAACATTTCAACATTAGATTATTGCAATTTGATGAAGTATTGCTAAAAACCAAGAACATGCTCGTAATTTATAAAACGCTATCATTTGTATTAAAAAATAATGTACGTTTGTGTATAGTTAATCTCCTGCTGACCGACTCAAAAAATAATGTAGTTACGCTACCAACTATGAACAAATATCCATTTTTTAAATGAAAAAGAAAAAGAAAAAGAAAATACTTTGGTTCTTATCCAAGAAAATGTACCCCATAATCATAAATTAAAGGAATAAGAGAAATGCCCCTAATGCTGTAAGAGAGTTGGCAACTGAATTCTTGTGATGAAGTGAAGATGTTGTTGACGTATAGTGCACCTCCATGTATTATATAATATGTATTTGATTATTATTATTATTTCTTAATTTATAAATTCGTTGTTACAACATAGCAAAGTTAATTTAATTTATTATTAGACAACAAAATTTAAATTAAGCTTAAACAATGAAACCCCGACAAAACCAGGCTGCGGGCCGGCACCTTTCTAGCTATCTACATTTCGATATATGCTCTTGATGTGCGAAAGAATCTCCACTATCTAAACAATACAAATTTCGACTGAGAACACAAAAGAAAAATAAAAAATGTAAGCCTTAATTATCCAAGATAATAAGACACATTCTAACAACTATACATATAAATAAATATATATTTAACATGTTCAATGCATGTATGGTAGTAGAAATTCAAACCGCATTTAATTTGTTTTATACAAAATTAAATTTATTCATACGCAGGCTGCTAAGTACTGAGTATTTATTTATTTTTCATTCTTTTGGTTCTTTTGATCATCGTTTACTAGAATATTAACTCAATTTTCTGGAACTTTCTCTTAAATTAAACTTACATTCAAAAACAAAACTAAATTTTTTTTTTTGTTTTTGGATGTATATATATAAGGAAAAAAAAAAGGAAAAAGATTTGAAGTGGGTTCATTTATATATTCTTTTAAGAGGAATACTTAAAGAAAATAACATCCACACTCTCAAAGTTTGAGAAAATAACTACCAACACTCTCAAAGTTTAAAAAAAAGACACCAAAACTCATTTTTGACTATAATACTCTATAATTCAATTATCTCAAAAAGTTAACTTTAAATGTTTTATAATAAATAGAAAATATAACATTAAAATAAATGTAATAATATATATTTTAAAATAATTTTAATATTTGAAAATATTTTAAAATCTATTAGATATATTTTATTATGCTAAAGTAAGTTTTATAATAATTAGAATCATAATATTAAAATAAATGTATTAAAAATAAAATTATTTTGCATATTATACAAAATAATAATTTTAACATTATTAGTATGTGAATTCTTTCAATTGTAAAATGCATATAATACAAATATTTATTTAAAATCTCTACAATAAATAAAAATATACTATTAAAATAATATAATAACTTACATATTTAAATTTATTAAAATATTTTAATATTATTAGTTTACTACATAAATTATATTATTTATATAATATTTGATTTATTAAAAATTTTAAAATCAAAATTTGTTTATATAATATAAATAAAAAATGTTATAATTAAAAAGAGTCTCGGTATTTTTTTTTTTTTGAATATTAAAGACGCTGTTGATAATTTCGTCAAATCTTGAAAGCGTAAATATTATTTTTTGGATAATTAATCGACGGGGTGTTTCCGTATCTGACTCAGTAAGGGATAGGAACGTGAAAAATGGAAAACATGTGTATCATGTAATGCAATGTAAAGTGTCGCTAACTAGTTTATGTTGATGGGGAATCTTGAATCTGTGAGCACCAAAATGCCGGCCATTTTGCGCAGATGCGGTTTATCATTCACCGTCTCATGGCTCATCATTAATAATTTAATCACACAATTCTCAACTCTCACACCATTTTCCACCCACCTCTTCCAGGCAATCACATCACTCATTTTTTAGCTTCATTAATTGAATTCAACATACGTACATATCGCGATGGACTCTTAATTTCTAGCTAGTGGCTCTGCAAACGTTACTAGTTAAGAAAATTTTGTCACACACCCCTTTTTATTATCACTTAAGCAAATAATTGTATTTGTATAGTATTTGGCTTTAATAAGTCAAATTAATAATAATAAAAAAATTGCCTAGTCACACTGAATATTACACGTCACTAACTTTGTAGGCAATATTTAAAAGCAGCTCCAATGGAACTATTATCACATGGTCAATCTCAATAATTTCAAAAAATATTATTAAAAAATAAGTTTGACTTGGTGAGATGGATGTGTGTGTGTATATATATATATATATATATATATTTTAACAATAGTAAAATTCAGGTACCGGTCCGCGACGGTAGGCTCCCATCGCCTGCTGACTGCCACTTAGTCAGTCCATTTGGTCAAAGTTGTCAACTTGACTTTTTTATCGAGAAATAAATATTGTTAGATGGGTTATGATTCTTGACCAAGCAACTAATATTTGAGAATTCAGTAGTACTCTCTACAGTGTCATTTGAAAGGAAATTGTTTAGAAATTATTCCGCTTAATCTTGGACGAAAGTTTACTGAATACGCTACCATAAATTTATAGAATATACACTTCTACGGGTGGGTTCGTTAAAAAATAATAATAATTAATCTGATTATAGGAGGTAACATTATAATTAAATACAGTTTTGTGTTTATTCTTGATTATATTTCTTTAGCTTTTTAATTACATTTTTTGGTTCCCAATTCACATGCTTGGCAATCTCAATGAAACTGAAAAATACCAGAAGAGATCAGAATATTACTTATCCAACAGTGATCCATGCATAAAAATAGCTCATCATCGTTAGAAGATAAAAAATGAATTTACTATAAAGACAATTTTTTATTTCTCCCGAGGTACAACAATACATTACTTGGCATATTTCAATGCATATCGTGTTAATTAATAGATTGTCAAGCTAATATTGTTTTCCAGTCATAGTTGGTGTACAAATTTGAGGAGAATAAACAAAAAAAAAAAAAAAGAGTTGTTAAAGGTGCAGGTGTACGAGTTTCCAGTCATAACTGATGGCAAATATTTGACAAGTCCATCCCACAACCACAAGAAGATTAGATGGAGATACATACAGGTGTTCAAGTTTGCACAACTTTTGGTTTTAGGGGCAGGGCAGGGCAGGACAGGCTTCATATGATATTTTTTCACGTGGGAGTTGCTTCAAAAAGTCGTCGTTTTTGATTTCAGAGACAATGATGAATGAAAGCATCAATAACAGCTGCTGAGGCCCGACTCGAGTGTGGGCAGCATGTGCATTGACTTCGTCTTGTTCGTTTGGGTGACAACACTGACCAGCCATTATGGAACAACAAAAATTTATCCATGAGAGGAATTACGAGGGTACCCAGTTTAGCATTTTAACCACCTGAGGGAGCAAAAACTTGCAGGAGGAGAGATGTCAGGTGAGACAGACACGTCATATCTCTTTTATTATTTCACTTTTAATATTTTATGACTTATTATTTTGTCATCAGTTTTTTTTTTCCATAATTTCCTCTTTTTTTTTTTAACTCAATGTTTTAATTCTTATTATTTTACCACCAAACTTAATTATGGATGTAAAGAATAATCAACAAAATGAAGCCCAACTAAGAGACAAGATATAATCTATTGATTAGAAAATAAATAAAATTGTAGATCTCATCACATTAATTTATACAACTAAATGGGGGTGTGATTGCAGGCCCAGTCATGCCTGTCCCGGGCCCAATCCAGCCTGTGCAGCAACTTCAACCCCACAGCCCATAACAGTAAAAAGTTATCCCACTTTTTTAAATTACAATAATAATACATATTTTAAATTTTATATCACAAATAACTATTTTAACTATTTTAACTATTTTTGACGTTTGGATTATTTAAGTTAAAACTATCAATATCAGAAATACTGTACATATGGACAAAGAGCAGTGACACAAAACGAACAGATAAAGAACAAATCAATTGCAACCTTCTAAGTACATACACACCAATTCCCTTAAAAAGGTCATGGTTAAAGACCCCTATGTTATATGTGAGATACTCTACAAACTTTTCGGGTTGTTAGCAAGCAACCTTTTGAAGGTATTACAAAACTGAATCCGAATTATATCATCCAGCAAACTAGAAGTACTTAATTACATGGTGGCGTAACCATAGCTCGTACATGACCATGTGGAATGCATCAAATCTGACAGGAGGTGAATTCCATTGGAAGTGTTTCTGGACCTGACAATGCACAGCACAACAAATTATTGATAACTATTAAAATTGTTTAATCTGTGGAAATATAAACGAAGTGTCAGTTTATAACAAGGAAATTCAACAAGTGCGATTGAAAGTTTTACCTTCACTAGGTTATTATGCAGTGAAACAAACTCAGCATCAGAGATGTTCTTGAGAATTTGCTTGAGCTGATAAACATCCCTTTCGTTAAGTATGACAGCAAACTTTCGCCAATCAAGAATGTCATTGAATGGCAGGTCATAGTAATTGGATAATATTACTGCAATAAACAAACAGAAGATTTCAGAGGGGCAAAGAAAACTACAATGAAGGTTAAAGTAACATCTAATATCCTTCCAAAAAAAGAAAAAGAAAAAAGAGAAAAAACAACACCTAAACATAACACCAAATCTTCAAACTAAGACTACCACACACTAGTTCTATAATACTATCAACAATGGTTAATCAATGAGAAACCTACTCTCGTGATTCTGCATACGGTCTGCCAATGCACGGTTGAGCTACTCAAACATCAAGGGCCTTCTAAGAAATAGCAACCCAGTAACGGGTTATTCTAATTCCAGAGCTTGGAGAGTATTCTATGTACACAAGTAAAATACAAAGAATGTCTAATTCATACAATAAAATTATAGGCACAGGAAGTTATGTTAGTTCATTGGATTACACCTAGGAAATCATTTCAAAATCAATGCTTTTCAAAATTTTGCTAAAAAGATGCACAATCAGTTAAAGCTGCACTTTTTGTACTTATCAGATTAAATATTCATTAACTTTTAGAGCCACTAAAGGGAAAGGAAGAAAAGCCTTCCCAATATAGTTCATAAGGCAGCTCTTCTACACATTGGCAATTATTTACAGGCTTTGTTCATTAGGAATGATGAAACCATCAAGGTTATAAAGTGGTATTCGCTGTTACGAAGCCTCATCCAACAAGAAGTTATATAAAACAACTGCTACATGTTTGGAGACATGGGAAGAGAAAATAGTCAATACACATTTTCTTTAATCCTGGTATAAGGCTTTCAGAAGCCATATATACCTTGAAGAAGCAACCAAGCGGGAGAGAGAGAGATAAATTAAAAAGAAAACATTCCTAGAACTCACTCATTGCAACAAAAGTATAAACTAAAAACTTACCAGGAACACATCCATAATGGATGGAGTCCGCTATGCGAGCACTATTGACTTGCGAGCCACCAGGACATATACAAAATTTAGTCTTATAAAATCTCCTCTGATACACAAGAGGTCCAATAGCCCTATTAATTCTGTTGTTTGAAATGTCAAGTTCCGTGTCATTTTCCCATACACGAGCCAAGATAACTCTAATTTTAGAGTTTCGGTGACCAGCCCAAAACCCAAGAACAGTCCTGCAAATGATGTTTTAATTAATAGTTAAATCGTTGCATAAGATTTCAAGATAAGCAACTATGTGATTAGCAACAGCACAAAAACCAACAATTATTCCTCACATATTGTGGGCTCGCGGAAAACAAATTCCTCATTGCATACAGAACACAACGGCAGCAAACAGGATACATGCTGATGTTAGTAGTACCAAAAAGCATATCGGTCCCCTATATTCTTTCCAATAGCAAAAAGAGTTTGTTTTACTTCTAAGAACACAATAGGAAAATTGGTACTATCAACAATTGAGTAGCCCAGACGAACACTAGGCGAAACATAGTGTGCACAACAACTAACATGGGAAGCAACTAATACATGAAATAGATCAATGAGAATGTAACCTGTTTTCAACGTCAAGTCCTCCACGGGGAAGAGCAAATGGCTGCAGTACTTGAGGCAGAGCAACGTCTTTATGTGGAATGAAGGCAACATCATAGCTAGGAGAGCATACAACTCGAATTGCATTCTTAATGAGAAACGGAACTCCTTCAGTTGCCCTCACACCTACATCATGACAAGTGACAAAGAAGTGATCCGCACCCAAAGTTCTGTTCCAATAAGGATACTTGTTGATCAAGCTGTCCACGTAATCCTTAACGATTACTGTCATATTCTCGTAAGAAGTTCCCTGCAGAGCAGTCAGCAGACAGTGCATTACATTCAAGAAAGAAACACCCATCAATCTCAAAAAAGCCACGCCACAGCACTATCACGAGTCAAGAAAAGAAAACCAAGTTAATGTGAATGTGGGTTACCTTGCCGCGCATTTTGTGGCAGGAAATGGGGATGAAGAACAAGTGGGCTCGATCGGGATCATCAGTCATGAAGCGACTCTCTCTAATATTCTGAAAGAAATAGCCTTCACTGGCATATTTTCCGGTCAACTTTCTTGGAGTTTGATAAAAAGTATTGGGGTCACCATCTGGGTATATATAGATCTTGAAATTTGTTTCCATTTCCAAGTAATTCAAATGGAAGACGCTGGGTGAGTGGAAAACATCAGAGTCTAAATCCGAGTACTCTTGTTTGTTTATGAGGAAAGAGAGAGATGAATTGAAGTTGTTTTGTGGAGGATAAGAGTGAAAGGATTTGAAGGAGAGGTAAGTGAAGGAGAGTAGGGTCACAAGTGCTAAAGTAAGAAGCGAGCTTTGGAGTGAGCACAGTGTCGTCTGTGTTTGATTCGGCTGTGCCGCCTTGCTCCCTATCATCTCGCCGGAAACTGCGGCGGATTCCGGTTGAATCCAAGCTGTGGATTGGAGGATCTCTGCGTTTGTGTTTCTGATTTTTGATATATTTTCTTTTTCCTCCGAAAATAAAAAATGTACCCGGGAGTGACCCTCTCGTTATTTAAATTATAGTAATAATTCTTTTACACATTTCTTTAATAAAATACAAAATAATATATCATATATATGGACTCACCTACGTTGCAAGCAGCTTTTGTCATTACGTAATGTAACCATTAGATTTGAAAGCAACATATCCAACGCTTAAGAAATGGCCACATTTGTGTTAAAGAATACAGAAGAAGTCGGTTAAGAAAAAGTAAATTTGAATGTGATAAAATTATTGCTCACATCTAAAATGGCATGTTGACTGTTATGTAAAAGCAAATTTGACGAATTTATGAAGCGGTCATAATTGAAAGAAGCCCCTAACAAAGGACAAATGGATGAAGGAATCGATTCCCAAAGGTGATAAATACAATTAGAGAAAGTAAAAAATTAGTGGAATTGATGCTTCACACATTTTGTGAAGAGGGCAAGTGCCCTAATTTGGGGGAGTGCTGGTCTGGTAGCGAGACGGGCACTTTTCATGTACGCAATAATGATCTTGTGCGATACTCGTACAACCGGTTGTAGGTAATTATTCGGATTTATTAAATGGCGCCTGTGTTATTAGGAATTTGGAATGTCTGATAATTAGGTTGGATTGATTGGAAATTTAAGGATTTGCACCTCCACCACCTGACCTTTTGGGAGCTCACGAATGTCGCTGAGGTAATTGCGTGATGGGATTTGGATTATCTGGTGATTACTAGTGTTGATAGAGATGATTTAGTTGATCAGTGAGTGGTCATTTTGCTCAAACGATGCGGAAGTTGAAAGAATTGAAGCAGAATATCCTTATTGCAGCATTGGGTATGAATTCTTAGCATAAGTGTCTGTGTTATGGATATTGCAATTAATATTGACTGCATTGTGTGGATTGTATAGTTCTTGATTAACGCGGAAACAATGGGTGTGTGGGAGGAGGTTGCTTAGTTGGGTCTGTATGATTTTGTTCGTAATATCAAGTCGGTTGAAGAGCTTCAAAGCGCTGTGAGGGATGACAGTGATAACTTTTGATTTGCAACTGTAACTTCTGATTTTTTTTTTTAATCATTTTTACATGCTGTAATTTGTATGTAGTTATATATTTTTTCATCTTTGAAGAGCATTGTAATTGATATGCACTTAGAGATTTGGAATGTATGTGCTTGATGTTCAGCTGAATCCACTTTGCCTTCTGAATGGGAAGCTTTTATTTATTCACACTGAATTATTTTGTAATTTTGGTTTTATAAAAAATATTCAATTGTGGGAGAGGGGAAGTTTTGACTTGTGTGAACTTTTTTATGCATTTGAATTGAGTTATGCCATTCCAATTCTCTCAAGGGTTGGTAGATATGTGTGATAGTAAGGGAATGATATGATAATATTATTTATTTTGCAATTCAGGTTAATGGCCATTCTGAACATACTTTTTCTTTTTGGATGTTTGTTTATTATGCCATGTATTTAAACCACAGCATGTCATTCCTATAAGTTCATCCAACCCAAATCAAATTGAGAAGAACTTGTAGATGTTCACAATCGGACTATACAGAGTACAGCAAGGAAAACAGCTTCAGCTGTTGATAATTATTTTACCTGATGTTAGCAGATCATACGGTGAGTGATAAATTTAATCCATAATTAAATTTTTACATTAGCGTTGATTTTGTTTAACATTATTGGCTTTCACTTGCAGGGAGAATTAAACGAGTTTGTGAAACGGACCTTGGGATTATTTCACAATACTATCAGCCTAAGCAGGCATAAAGCAGCCGTAGCAAGGCTGGACCTAGTGCAAAAGCAAAGAAGCAAAAGTCGAGGCAAGAGCTATACCTTCTAGAACCGGAGCAATAATTGCTATAAAGGAAGCAGATGCGCTCAATATGCAGTTTTTGAAAATGTAGCTCTTAAAATCAATGTGAGGGTTTTGTTTACCCCAATTACTTTACCTGTTTATTATTCTGGTTAATATGATGAGAACAAATACAAGGGTTAGTAGGAAAGCATGTAGGAGATGATTTCTTTTTGCAATTTAATTTCCATCTTGATTTGCTGGAATTACTATATATATTTTTTTTCAAATAATGAATTTTGATGTTCAAGAATTTTTTAAGGTTGGGAGTGCCAAATTTCATGTGAAATTGATAGGTTTGCTTTCTTGGTACTGGAAATTAATTTTGCTATTTCTAATTTTATCAGGTTGGGGGACAAAACACTCTGCTCGTTGATGCTATTCAGTAAAGAATTCCTCTTAGATCCATAATTATATACATGTCACCCATCCACAACCAGGGGAGGACTCTAATCCTTCAATAACGGCTGTATGTGCACTCATCTTCTATTTCTGCTTTCTAGTAATTCACTCCGTTAAAAGATTGAATTGACTGAGACAGGTGGTGGCCTCAATGGATTGGCCAGAAGTAATCAAGTACAGAGGACTTGTCTCCGCACAGTCTCGCCATGAGGAAATTATCCAAGATCTCTATAAATTTATTCAAATCCTCAAAGGGGTTTAGTTCATGGATGAATGATCATGCTAGTAAACATGAAAATACATTTCGGGTGCGTTAATTATGAGAAACTTATGCTTCTGTTTGTCTTTTATAGTGGGCATGATCCATTGCCAACAACTCACTACAATCATGAAGTAACAACAAAAAATGGCTTGTTCAACTTAATTCAAGCCCGTGCTTTGAAAAAGTGACTTTATTTGGGAATAATTGCTTGCATTTCTATTAATACGTGTTGTAAAGATTGTCTACCCCCAACTTCACTTTTATTATATCATAATGCATTACCTAAAAAAAATTCAGAATATTAATTTTTGTATGTTTATATGTCAGTATGTTTGTATATGTTGAATGTTTTGCGTGCAAATGGCCTGTGGGAACTTCACTATAAATAAGGCCACCAACCTTTGTAATTTGGATACAATCTAATGAAATATAATAAATACTTACTGCTTTCAACTAAAACTTTAAAGTTCTTATTTAAAATTATTCCATAAACCTAGGATACTTATACACTAAATCCGTAACAAGACAGACGATATAACTATTATACATAATTTCAAAAGAAGGGAAAACAACGGAAAAACAAAAAAAAAAAACCCGCAAAACAGTCTACTCATTCATCTGAGAAGTAGACATGACATTAAGAAAATTACTTTAATTAGTCCCAATCTATTGCCAAACAACATCAGAAAAACTACCTCATTTCTTTGCAGAATCCACGACAGATGAAAGTTTTTCATCCAAAGCTTCAAGCAGATCATGGTATTCAGCATATGTGCGCTAATACTGAAAAGTAAAATAAAAAGCATGGTAAATTTTACACCCAATAATAGCCAATTGATTGTCATCTTGAGCACTAACTAAAACATTAAGATAATACCCGTAAGGTGATAGTATATGCTTCCCATAATCGCATATTATACCAGAAAAGATAAAAAGGTACCTATATAGAGCAGGAAGGAAAATCTTAACATGCAAGGATTGTGCATCGTGATGCACACAGTCACAATAAATCAGGTAATGGAGTGATTGAGCTAGTGCTTACATATCTATCATGATGTACTTTATAAGATATTAGTTATTTATATTGCCTCAAAAGTCAAAACTAGCTATTTTGAATACAATCATATTTGGATGCCTGAAGAACGATTATTTTGATTCTATCCAGCATTTTATATCATAGACTTCCTAAGTTCCATTACTTTTTGTGCTTCCAAACTTTACCACTATAATCTCATATAAAATAAACAACTAACAAACGTGCTAGCAAGTTCAACGAGTTATACTTATCACAACCAAGAAGATATAAAGAAAAAATTCAAGCAGCTTGAAATCAGACGGCCAAACAAAATCCTCAGAAAACTATCAGTGAAATTATCACTTGAAAAGATCTGGTTATACATCCAACATAATTTTCGTTTCCACATAGAACTAAGTTACACCTAAAACATCAGATGCAATACGTTATGATTTAAAAATATGAATATTTTACATAAGTTCAGATCCTTAATTCTGACTAAATTATTTTGAACTTCTTATAAATTCCAAAATGCTGCAAGGTAGAACCGATAAAGCAAAAGCAATAATGGGGGCATCATACTTTAGATCGTCTCAAAAGAGTTGCCAGAACAACTATTTACTCTTTGAATTTTATAGAGCATATATGGGCCAGAAGAAATTTTGCTATCCAACTGGCTCTGCAGTGTACCCATTTGAAGCAGGAATATTATGACAGATATTTCAGTCAATGAAGAAATGCCAAGATATATATATAATTCAACAATTCCTCGTGGCATATAATAGTAATGAAATTACAGAGAGCTAAACGATTCAAAAGTGAGATATTTCATTACTATCTAGTTGATCACTTTTGAAAGAAAAATTTACTGTTAAGAGTAAGAAGGAAGTTATAAAATACCTAACCATCTTGACTGAGTTCTTTTTAGAAACTTTTGTAAACAAAATATTTACACTATCCACTTTGAAACAAAAAATAAAAAAAAAACAAGAGAAAAAAAAAATCATATTTTAGGCTCTTTTGACTGCTGATTTCAACTTGCCGGGTGATCTCATTGAACTTTCCTTGTGTTAATTGTGGTTTTTTAACATATTTAATACTTCATCGCATCTTCTCAGTCATATCATGGAGTGCTTCTAATGCATAATGAACGATCAATTTCAGAACATGTGCAGCAAGGTGGACATCAAACAATTGGCCAATACTACATCTTCGAACCTTAATGCATGTAAGTACATCTAACCTAAGAACTCACCCTGCTTTCGAATTCAGAAACTGGATACATTACATCTAATGATTGCCTACAAGTGAGAGGCCATTTTCATGTACTAATGATCGGAAATTTTTAATTCCCCATATTCAATCCTCTACAATCAATTTCAGTCTTAAAGATCAATGTCGAGATTTTTCCATGAAACGCTAGTCACTGGTTGGAAAATTCTGGAACTCACACCTAGTTAACAGTTCCTAAATGAACATATAATCGGTTGTAAAGTTTTTTCTTCTTTTTTAAAGAAATATCTATATCTGCCATAAAAATTCAATAGCTATAGTATCAAATTCGAGAAGAGTGTTGTCATAAATTTCTTGATTGATATCACAACAATGACATATCAAAGCCAAAAAACAAATTTCAGAATCCAATACTAAAACCCTAACTCTTCCAACAATTATGCATAATAATAACTCAAACAATAGGCCATTGAAATGAAAAATTAAGAGAAATTTTATTACCAAAACTTTTGAAAATCCATCAAAAGTCAAATGAAAAGATCATTTGACGGCTTTCTGCACCACAGTTTCCGAGTTATAATCAGTCCATAGATCGCTCTCTTGCTGTTTCTTCTGCATAGCCTTTCGCTTGAGTTCCCGCTACTTGTTGATTGCAGATGTACAGATAAATTTGGCACCGACGAAATGGAGAAATCGAAGAACCTTTGTGCTTGCGGGGACCGCCGTCATTTCTTCTCCCGTCATCTTTCTCTACAGTGAGTGTTTTTGTTACTTCGTCATCTTCTTAGGGATTGTTTTGCAGCCAAGAAATGTGAAAAGAGAATATAACCGGTTGTGAAGGTTGCCAGTGGCTGCTTACATTGTTCAATAATTAATTTCAGCCATTAGATTAAATTTGAGAACACCCTACGATTTTTCCGGAAAATGACAAAAAGCGAGGTAAGGTACAACTGTGGCAATGTGGGCGGAACCATATGGACTCACCTATATGTGCGCGCGCGTGTGTGTATACATATATATATATATATATATATATATATATATTCTACTTATAAAGTGTTGACTCCATTTTTATTATTAATTTTTATATAAATTAAATAAATTTTAAATTATTCACATTGTAATTTTACATGACTCTACATATAAGGTATCCTATATAACAAATAAATATTCTCTACAGTTTCCCACAACTGTTACTTTAAATTTTCATAGCTGTTAGATTTTTGTTCTTGAATTCTAACACTTGTTATTTACTCATGATTGTTAACAAAACCCATATATATATATATATATATATATATATACATATTCAATATTGATGTTGATCTGCTGATTGTGTGATTATATTACAGTGAAATTTTGAGTTAAAAATTTGTGTTGGGAGTATTTTTTTTAAGAAATAAAATGATCTATACTTAAAAAAAAATAAAAAATCTAACAACTGCTGTTTCAATATTTGATGCGTACACCATGTGCATAAATATAAACCATAATCTCTCTTCGATGTCGTCAATTCAATATCAAACCATCAATTAAATTTAGTTAAAAAATTATATAAATCTCTGCGTCCTTGGCTGAAGCATGTACAAGAAAATTCCACCCGCAACAGAAACATTAAGGGACTCAAATTCTCCTTGCATCGGAATAGTCAGAAGTTCACATACCGGTTGTGAATCCTCCGAAAGGCCATGCCCTTCACTACCCAGAACCAAGCATAACCGAACATCGGCGAAAGAATCCACAAGTTCTTGAGACAACTGTGACACTGGTCTAAGCTCTTCATTACCACCCGCATGTCCAGCTAGTAACTTCATCTGAAATTCATCTTTAAGCACTTCAAGATGATACCAACTGCCTGAAACTATGGGAAGCTGAAAGCAGGCCCCACGGCTAGCCCGGAGAGCTTTCTCATTGAATGGATCACAACAGCCAGGAAGTAGGAAAACACCTCCCTGTTGCATTTTGACCCTTGAATCATTATAACCATCAATGAGACATGTTGTCATGTTAGAAAATATGAATGCATTGGTACGGAATCATGGGGGAATGTATGGATCATTTATACTCTTGTTGAGTCAAGCATGGTTTGGTATTTGTTTTGATTTTTGGTTACTGAATATAATTTCTAGTTCTAGGTTACTGAACATATTTCGGCCATGCATGACCAAGTGATGAGTATCTAGATGTGCGTGCGCGTAAAAAATACAAATAAACACATAATCAAGAAGATAAAAAGATAATAAAAAAGCAAAAACCAAAGGGAGAAAGATGGATAGGTTTGCCATGTTACCCATTTAAAGGCCATAGCTGTTCTGAGTAATGTGCCAAGGTTACCTGGGTCCTGCAGGGAACAACTCTCACACATTAGTGATGCATGCACCCAGAAGGTTCCTGACATTAATCGCCTGCAAATTTTAAATTAAAGAATGCTGTAGAACTAAATGCCAAATAAATGTTATAATTGTTAAATCAAGCATCAGATGAGAACCTTCGTAATCCTTCAAATACTTTCTCATATTATGTTGCAACAAGCAGAGCCAACACATGATAAAGGAAGAAACATGATGGCAATGAGTTCAGACAATTGTTGCGCCACAAGGTTAAAAGAAGTAAGCTTGATCTAGTGCATATAGCTACATAAGAATATCTTCAATTTGAATTTCCATTAGGATTCACTCTCTGTGTATAAATAACTATCACATAGTAGGTATTTGGTAAGTTCTTGTTGCCAAAGATTGGATCAACTTGCAAAATCATCAGTTTCCTAAGGCAATGAGGCTAAGTACATGGTGCCACCTTCATCACAATAATGCAAAATTACAATTAAAGATTAAAATTTAACAGGAATGAAAAATAAAAAATTTCTAGGTAAGTGAAATTTACCTGAATTCCATCAAGGACTAGAATTCGGTGTATAGATGGGAACCAACTTCGACAATCTGCCTCTTTTTGATTGACGTCTATACTGAAAAAACTAGCTGGAATTTTCATTAGGGCAATTGCTTCAATGGATTCAGATGATTTTACTCCAGAAAGTTTTTTCATCACCATAGAGTTAACACGCACAGTATGAGTAGAAATATTGTCTAGTCCTTCAGGAACTTCCACCTTATCAAGTAACAGTAAACAATCCATTCTGACAGTTCTCTCTTGCAATGACCCATCAAAGTTGTATATCTCCCTGCAAATAAAATTCATTAAGGATTTTACTCAACATATAATGAGAAGGAATATAGTCCCGTGGAACGATAATACATCAAAGTTGTTATTTCCCTGGAAGATACTGTTGCTTGTGCTCAAAATCGTCACTTCCTTTTAGTTTCTCTCTTATAGTCTCCTTCAGTTAGATTACATGAAAGCATAACCTACAATGAGAAGCATATCATTGGTCTGTGGTAATGTGATGTCTATTTCAAATCTCTTTACTAAAGGTTCCAAAGACGTACATATCAGCCATTTTCACTCAGAACCTTACCAGAAAACCTATAAATAACTGCCGATGCCAGGTGTTATCCCTTTAAATAGCTTATCTGTAAAATGCTCGAAACATCCCACACCCCCAGCCGCAGATGCCTTCACCCCCCTCCTTTTGCCCTCTTTATAGCTCTAGTAACACAACATGTTGTAAATTTGTAAATTGCTTTCTCCATTTTGTTAATAGGTGTGTTGACCTCTCAACAAAACATTTATTGGGACAGAAGTTTGCATTATGAATCGTGGCAATACAATATAATTCACAGCACTGCACACTATATATACACATATATATTACCGTATAGTCCAAGTATTCATGAATTCAATCCATCAAGAAATGATAGCCAAGAAACAGGCTTTGAGAATTGAAAAATAAACATAGACAACAGAAATTACTAAAGCACGGTATGTGATAAAATGCCCGTCAATCATTTATTGGTTCTTCTAAAAGTTGGAGAATATTGATACTAATAATAGCAACCTATAGACTACAAATCCACAACTCAGACTAAAAAGAGAGAACATTCATTCATTTCCTGAAGTAATTTTAGTTGAAGGGCTGCAAATTATTGAGTACTCACTTTTAATGTGATCTAACATGAAAATGAATCCAGCACCAATGTAAAATTTATCATAACTAAGAACAGCAGCAAGTACATTCACATCAGTTTTAAATGCTTCTAGAATAAATATGTTTTGCAGAATTAACTAAAACAAACTCGAATGTCAAAAAAAAAAAAAAGAAGAAGGCTGTAACCTAATAGGAGTGGTGCCCACAACCAAAGCGGAGCCATTAGAGTGGCGATAAGAGGAGCTCTGGCGGAGCTTGAGGCAGTGCTTCACAAATGGATTTGAAGTGCTTGTTATGTTTTTGACGTGATAAGGTAAAGCGAACTTCTTACCATCATCCGCATCATCATTTATATTTATATTATCATTATTATTACTGTATTCATGAGCACTGTATCGAGTCGGAATTTGGGTTTTAGCAGATGATAGCTTCGATTTCACAGTTATAGTTTTGGGTAGTGGAGGATAAGCTGTTGGTCCCCAGGCTGTGTAAGTGCACTGCATTCTTCTTCTCGTTCTGTTCCAACAAGCCCAGTTCACTGTTTTCGCAAGCAAATTTTTGGTTAAATCTTTTCGTAAAGATCCTCATATTTTTCTTAAATACAATCAAGTCCACGCGTTTCAAATCGTGCGAAAATTGTCCGTTTGTAGCATTGACAACAGAGGAAACCGGACAGTGCCTTTGGAGCCGGGACACTATTCGGAATAGCGTGGGCAGGTGAATCATCTAAAAGCATGTTAAATTTCCTTCGCTATGTTAACTTCCCAAATTCCATGACTCCAGATCAATTATATACCAGGCTCACTTCCTATTTTCCTGTAGGCCGCTGTAACCGTAAACTTTTATAACAGACTCGCTTTGCTAGCACCGCTTTACTGCATTTGCTAGCACCGCTTTACCACATAGTACACTTGATCAGCTTTCGTAATTTGCGATACTATGTCCCTGTCTCTCTTTGCTTCTCGCACTATAGAATAAATGGAAAAATATGGGAGACAGCATTAACTCTTCAATTTTGGAAAATCAAATGGAATTATTGGCACTATGCGATACCTTTGTCTACTAGGAATCTAAAATTAAAGATAAATATACAGTGGGTAGTATTCTATATTCTCTGAGATGTAGGCAAAGTAATAGATGACCCTTGGCTGGAAAAATCATCCAATTGAAGTATTGGGTTTTGTGTATATATCCTCTGAGATGATGATGTTGCAGGCATGTATAACCTCTCAGATGTTGGTGGCATTCCAGCATTTCTCTGAACAAGTGGAGACATATACATTCTCTCAGAAGTTGGAGGTAAAACATCAGCCCGTTGAGAAGCCGTTGCCATATTTGAATGCAAATGAATATCAGTCCTTAGAGCTGTTGATCCTATACGGTCATTTCCAGGAGATGCACAAGGAATGTATATCTTCTCCGAAGTTGGAAACAATGTGGTGTTGGTTCTATGAAATGTCTGACTCACATTATCATTCATGAGAGAAGTCGAAAACATGTACATCCTCTCTGAAGTTTGATTCAAGGTCGCATCAGCCTGATGAGAAGCTTCAGCCATACCATCATTCCTGTGTGATAACTGAGCAATACTATCATTCTTACAAGACATAGGTACATATGCATTGTCACAAGGCAACGACATTGCAGTGTCAGTCCTCTGAGATGTTCGAGCTGCGTTGTCATTCCTCTGAGATGTACATGGCATATAGATCCTCTCAGAAGGTGGATGAATAGCATCCGTCCTTTGAGATGCTATGGGTGGAGATTTCCAATTAGATGTTTGGAGCACATACAACCTTTCAGACGTTTGTGGCATAGGTAGAGACAGTACTTGGCTTGACAAATCCCCAGCAGTTGCCGAAGGCATAGCTAGTGATGTCTCGCGGTTAGACAAATCCATGTCAGTTGGAGACGTGATCAAGGATACTCCTTGGATTGGTAAGTCTACATTAGCAGTAGGTGACAGGGATGATACTCCTGGATCAGATAATTCTCTCTCTGATGCGAAAGGGATGGACAGCAGTACTTCATGGCTCGGTGAATCTCTCTCCGATGCTGAGGACATAGCAGAAGACACTCTTGGGCTAGGTGACTCTCTCTCAGATGATTGAGGAAAAACTGAAGAAACTCCTTGGCTTCTCATATCTGTCTCAGATGACAAAGGCATAGTTAATGGCATCCCAAGTGTCGGTAAATCACTCCATTGTTGTGCCACAGTTTTGATCTGGGTGTAGAATTGCACACCTGATTTTCCTGAAAATCAGCAAGACGCAAAAGAAAACAATATAAGGTCTAGAGATACCCCCAAATAAAGCTTTACCAATCCTGATGAAGTATGTAAACAGAGGGGTGGAGAGAGAGAATGAGAGAGATGAAGATGGGGACAAGAGAATTATACCACAAAAATTGAATTCACCAGATTCATTAAATGAGGAAAAAGGCGATGGAACTGGAACATTGATCCCAACCTAATTCATACAAAGTTCATGTCAGAAACTAGCATGGAATTCATGATTATATAGAGTTTGCTCAAACAATGAAACAAAAGTAAGGCTATAGCAAGTCTCTGTGCGCCTGGGATGTTCACCTCCCCTCCTACCATTCCATCCTTCTATGGTAGGCAAACTGAGGAACATCCAACAGGCAAATATTAGTGAAACATGCAATACTTGAGTATGCTCAAGGTAAACATCTCCATTCTCCTTTAAGATCAACCCAGTTTCTCTTCTTCGAATAGCACATATGAGCAATACAAAGAGTGCTTGGGCTTCAACCTTTGCAACATCTCTAGCCCATAGATTGGCACTCATATTCATGTAGGATGTCAAATAAATTTATGCATTAATCAACTAGGAGACAAGGGGATCTAGAGGTCAACAAAAAAGGTGCTTCGTAACACACTTTGCAAAACTCATGACTATGTTTCTAAATGTAGCTTACCAGGCCTGCCTCAATTTCATTCTGGAATTTCCTTGCAGCCAAGCCAGATGATGTAAAAATTGATGCCCCATTCACGAACCTGCAAAACAAGTAAATAGAATGTAAAAAGAGAGGTAGGGTTATTAAGGGAACACTGAACGTGCACTTCAACTTGTTACCCAAGGAAATTCAAAAGTGAGTTCTAGTCTTCAAGAACTAACATTATCATCAAAACTTACAAAGGAAAATTTACGAAAAAGTTTACATGGTACAGGAAAAGCAACAACAGATTATATAATTTACGAAATGTAATGCCAACCAGCACTAATCATTCCCCAGAATGAGTTTAAAATGCGAAAAAGATAATGCATCATAAAGCCAACTTAAAATTAAGAGGTAGCAATAAGAGAATAAGTACCTGTTTCTGTTTACCATCTTTATGGCCTCTTCTAGACTGTCAGCCTGATGATAGTCAAACAAGATTACAAGAGGATGTCTGTCAATCTGTCTCCAATCAAAGCCATAAAAAATTCTAACAAAGGAAAGATAGCAATAATCAAATGTTACCTGCATATTAAGTAAAACTGGTCCGAAAATTTCTTCCTGCTCAACACAAGATAGAGTGTGGTCAAGAACATGGGAAGGTCTTTGGTTCAACTCTTCTTTCACTGAGAATCATAATTATCCAAATCCATTCATTCAGAAAATGCAAAAAGAAATAGTAGAATGAAAAGACGTACCTTGTAACACTCCATGTTGGACGTAACATCACGTAAGATCGTTGGACCAACAAAATTTCCATTCTCATATCCTGGAACCTGCAAAACCAATATTACTTAAAGAAGGTTTGCTGTATATGGAACTTGACACAGGAAATTATCAATACTTCCCTGATAAATCCTCTAAAGCCCACTTAATTCTAAAGGATGCATAGCAAGCAGAACTAAGAAAAGCAAAATAATACGAGTTGAGCAATAGTTAAAGCAATCAAATATGATATTCTCTTCTAAGTAAATTGAATAAATGATTACCTGAATATTCCTCCCATCAAGGAGAAGGCTAGCGCCATTGTCAACAGCAGTCTGAATTAATCTGCTTATCTGATCCTTTACCTGTGGATTACAAAACACTTAAGGAAATATAATGATGGACAAAAAAATCATCACAAAACATCCAGAATGCACAAAATGAAAAAGCTATCTGGATTTAAAGGAATGTTTTCAACTTATAGAAAATCATATGATGCAAAAACAGAAATCAGCTGTCAACATCATTTCTCTTTTATGATTCAGATAAAGATTATTCTAAAGTTTTCGAGGCATGTTTTCACCTCTATGCTAATTACTGGACCAACATCAGCGCTGGGATCTGTTCCCACATTCACTTTCAGTGCCTTGGCAAGCTCCACAAGTTCATCTTCCCTGGAAAAGGTAGAACCCCTATGGTTTGAGATATATCTTACATACACCAATAAACTAATTTCCAAAAATCATAACGACTTATTCATCAGAACGAATGCAGGAACTATCATATAAATAAAGCATGAATCAACATCTGCCAAAATAAGATTCCAGCATTAATAGATGAAGCAAGTTGATGCACCCTAAATGATTGAAAGGTGAAAAGGACATATAAGTAGCTAGTGTTGAGTCTGCAGTGGAGCTTTCTTAGATAAATTTTCTGTAGTGTTAATTTCTGAAGGGCTTTGATAGTCTTAAGTTAGAAAAGGAAAGCAGAGAGTCTTAGAAACTCTACAAATATATAAAAGAAGAAATACTTAATTTTAAGATATAAAGTGATTTGTTGAGAATACCCTTGACCTCAAAAACCATCCAAGCTGACAATTGTTGTCTGATTTTCTTTAAAAATACCATTATTTTATCCCTTATTATTAAAGCATACTTACTCATAGAAATTGTTTCTAAGAGAACGAGTATATCCAAGTTCATGATAAATTGATAATTCCAAGACGCCCTAAATTGAAGCATAACAAATTTAAGCTGTTTACAATGAAGATCTCAAGTGAATAATAAATTACATCTAAAGGAGATAAGAGCCTTCAAACTTGAATCATAAGGGGCATAGTGGATTTGGCTCAAGGAAAAATGAATATGAGAGCAAATAAGTTCAAGTAAAACAATCAATATACCATTGCACTGAACCCCCAACAAAAACAGCCGTGCTGAGAGCTGTGCACGGCTCTCCCGCAGCACAAAAGCTAGCAGATACCAGAGCATTCAAAGTGGCATCTATGTTTGCATCAGGCATGATTATTGCATAATTTTTGCCTCCTGTATAGGACTACGAAGTCAACACAAGAATCAGATAACTAAGAAATTCGTGCTGACTTCAAAATATCAACATAGTCGAGTAACAGAAACCCCTTGGTAGAGAAAAAGAGGAAATGGAAAAGAGTGATAATAAAACAAATAGAAAATATTCACCTGAACACGTTTCCCTCTAGCAGCTGCCCTAGCATACATCTGCAAGTTAGCCTAAAAGTTGATGGGAAAATTTTTAAAAAGATGTAGAGGAAAATGAGAAAAAGAATTAAAAAGAACAACCAAGATTGATATCAATGTCAAACATAAAGTTCAAAATCCAATATTAAACATATGAGATCATAACTTAAGACTGGATCAAGATGGCATTCCACAGAGCAATGCTTCTATCATAATCTGTTAGACCTGTTTTGTTTCTTATCTTGTTTGGATTTCAAATACACTTAATTTTAGGATTTGAGCTTAGCTTTGCTGGAATTGAGCATCCTTTTACATAACCCATGATATTCCCTCGGCATAAAGCATATTGGGTTTCAAGCATACAACACATTTCAAGCTGAATGATGATTAATAAAGTTTATGCGCATTTCCATAAAGCAAAGGGCAATATGACAATTTATGAAATTCTTCACTTTAATGGGAAATGCATTAAGTTCACTTCAAAGATAAAATAAACAGTTACAAGAAGATATTTTCATCAAATACCACAGTAAGATTAAATATGAGCTTGATTCTGCATGTCTCTTAATTTAAATTGCAGCTTCATGTATTGCATATCATATCATATAGGACCAGAATATGAGAACTTACAGTGCTTGAACCAACGAATGATATAGCTTTTATGTCCTCATCATCGCAAATATGATTTATGATATCCTGCACAAATAAATGTCCAAATAAGAATATCCCAGCAATAAATTAATGACGTGCTGGAAATCTTTATTTATCACATTCCAATATATGCATTTTTTGATGCATTAGGAAACTGCTTTCAAGCTGCAAATGATACCTAACTACAATATTTCAAAATCCTTAAGCTATAGTTGCATACAATAAAAGCAAAGAATAAACATAAGGACATTGAAAATTTCTTGACCCCAAAACGAGGTTAATTCCAAGAAAAAGTTGATTTCAACCAGAACTAAATACTTTAATTCCATTCCCAGATTAAATCAGCAGTCTCCTTAACAACAGAAGTGCAAATTTCAATGATCCCAGGTCGTCAAACTCATGGTTCATGCAATTTTGAATTTTTCAATATGAGGTTAAATGCAAGGAAGAAAGAGACATTTGGTTCATAGATATATGTAAGAAATCCCTCGTATCATATACATATGCTAGGGATTTCAGAACATATCATATACATATGCTTTCAGAATGTAAATTTCAATGATCCCAGCTGTCCCATTCAAACCTAAGTACTAATTCTGTCTTTCTCCCAACAACACTAACCGCATATCAAAATCAAACCTCAGAACACTCCTTCCAACAAGGACAGAATGTTCATGAATTATCTGGTCAATTTTCAATCCTACAGGTGTGCACCACCGTTCTCATAGCAGCTGGTCTCATTGTCATTTCACTTAGGTGCAAGGACTCTGCACTAAGAAAAGGACACATCTTCTCTGATAACACACCACAGATTACTAGTAAACCTAGATTAACAAAATCATTGATCGTCAATAATATTTGTTACAATCATGTGAATGACAAAAAAAGTGATTTGAGAAAGTAAATTATACATTGGTGCCATGAACAATATTTAAGACACCATCGGGCAACCCAGCCTCCATTGCTAATGCTGCAAGAATCATTGACGTTCCTGAAGAAAAAGAAAAGGTGATAATAATATTAACCACATCAAATGTAAGTGGAATGTCCCTTATGGATAACTAACTGACAAGGAAGACAAAGATAAATGCATCCAGAAACCATGCAAAATTTCGAGCTAATTATTACCAAAAAATCCAAAACGAACAAAACTAAATTTTCCATTCTTATGGAGCCTTGCAGCCATTGGTCTGAATCCAAAACATAACAACCAAATGAGTAACAATTTTAGCATTGACCAAGAAATGCAACTTGATGAAATTCCTTTTAACAATACTTCAGACAGTCATTAACTAAATGTTTGATGCCCCCCGAGGCCTGACCGAGTGGTTTTCAAGCAATTTTATTTGGCTGGCCACCCAAGTTCAAATCCTAGGGAGGTAGGAGATAAAAATTATTTAGGCTTTGCTCACCACTCTACCTGTTAAAAAAAATATATGACACCTAAAATTATAATTTAAAAATGAGGCTCCAATTTGCAAAATTCTCTTGGACTAAGGACATCAGAAAGCTTTGTAAATTATGGTTCAAGAGAAGAGTCAAATAAGCCAAGAAGTCCACTGTTCATATAAGTCCAGCTGAAATACAGCCCAAATTTTTAACAAGATAAAACATATTCTGCAAAGCACTAATTTCATATAAACTTCAGTCTGCAATTCTTTCTTGCACTAGAATCATACTGGCAATTTCACATTATACAACAGAAGTCCAAATTATAGGGTTCAATGTCAATATCTCCCGACCGTTTCATTTGGTTTACAGAGGCAACATACCAAATCTATTATCACAACGTTAAATGAAGTACCTGGAACATTTTCAGATGGCTTAAGAATAAATGTATTGCCACATGTAACTGCAATTGGGAACATCTGCAGAAACAATAGAAGCACTATTACAACGAGTCTTTTCTTCAACTTTTTAAGTGCCATGACAAGAAGATTAACACCTTCACAACTATAAAACAGAAGATGGTAAGACATGCCTCAAATTTCATTCAAAGAGAAACAACAAAAGGTTCAGGACTTGAAACAAAACTGAAACTTGATTTAAACATCTAAATTAAAAAAGAACCTAAAACCAAAGAAAAGAATCCAGAAATCAACACAGACATACCCACAAGGGAGTCATGGCTGAGAAATTGAAGCGGCATATTCCGGCGCAAACACCAAGCGGTTCTCTAAAACAGTAAGTATCAAGGCCACACAAAGCATTAGGAACAAACTCCCCAATTTGGAGGGTTGCCACCGCACAAGCCTGTTCAACTACCTCTGAAAGCACAAGGAGGAAATGAGGAAGTCACTCTAGATAATGTGGAGGATCAGACAAAAACCTATCCTCTAAAATATAATAAGAACCCTATGCAGAATACCTAAACCACATAACACATCTTTCTGAGCACCCTTCAATGTCGTGCCCTGCTCTATAGTAATATTCATGGCAAGCTTGTCCTGAAATAATTATTTCTTTCTGCACATCAAAATTAGAAGTTCAAAATAAAAAGGTAACGTAAAAGAGAAAATACTGTACTTACTATGTCCCTTCGGATCAGCTCCTGGAGCTTGAACATGATGCGTTGACGAGTAGTGACAGGAGTGTTTTTCCAGGCAGGAAAAGCTCGATTGGCTGCACCAACTGCATCTTTAAATTCCTCATATGCCGTTAAAGGAACTTGAGAAACAACTTCTTGCGTTGCCTGATCAAAAAATTAAGTCTCGTTTCTAAAAATAAACACGTACTGGTATGAACAACTCCTTCAAGAATTTTTTTTTTTTTTTAAAAAAAAAAATTAACTTCATTAGTTAAATTTTTACACTTACAGGATTTATTACATCAAAGGTTGCAGATCCTTGCAAATCTACAAATTTTCCCCCGATAAAATTGGAAACCTTCAGCCATATTTAAATTTAAGATGAGGTATGAATCTCAAAATCTTAAATAGAGAACACAAATACACATACATATATATTTACACAAAAAGAAATTGAGGGATAAAAAGAGAAGAAAAACCTAAATTCACGACAGAAAAACCCATTTTCCTAGGCAAATTAATTTCAAGAAAGAATATAATTTATACACCAACTTTTCTTCTTCACATAATCACTTACTCGATTGTTTTCTTGCTTTAGTGACACTCCAGAGGGAGAAGAGCTTGTGTTTACAGGAATGGATCTATTTGGTCTCCAGGACTTGAAGCTTTTCTCTGCAAGACAATGTTATTTGATAACAAAAACTTTGCAGTTACTGAAGTTGACACTCTTGATTTCAAGACAAAAACACTACTACCAATAAACATTTTAACTTTTCTGTAAAACTAATTTACAGAAATCCAACTCTTATGCTAGTATTCAAAGCCCAAAGCACTGCTTGATAACAATAATAAGTTAAAACTCACTTTAAGCAGAGATTAGCATAAATCCGCATCAATCCTGTAGTTACTCACAATATCTTAGGAGCATTTTTTTAGTATTGAAAGATAATGAAGAGATCCAGAAGAATATTAATCTCACACCAAGCATAAGGAAGTCCAACTAGGTTGGTCAATGTGTACATTTGAACCCCATAATAGCCCTTACCAAGAAATGACTTATCTCCCACATACTGTATATCAAGAAAATGATCTCTGTAATATACATATGATTTACCTTCTTAATTGTCAAGCAATCCTATTACCCTATGTTAACCTTGCACCCACCAATCTTAGCCGTTGCATGATTTATTTTATTTCAAAAATATTGGTTGGGATCTAACCTGATAAATTTCCCTGACGAATTTTAGCTTTGAGGTTGTACAAATGCCTTGGCGTTGACTGCAGCTCAGGATTGCTTTGCTTAAGAGCCTTCAACACTTGACGTGGCTTTACACCAGCTTCGGTCATTAATTTGATTTGCCTTACCTCTTCCTCAGAGAAACGACGACTATAAGGATGCTCTGACATGTCTTTGAAAGGTTCATGGTTGTGTTCCCCATTTTTTATTGTCAGCACCCATATGTCGTCTTCTTTTTTACCTATGGCTTCAAAAGGGCAATTTATAAGCCGGGAGCATGCTTTCCTTTTGCGTTTACTTTCATCAATCTTGCGCCTATTACGATAGACACCTCCTCTGTCACAGCCAAGAATGACTCTTCTATCCTTTCTCGACTTTTTAATGGTTACCACATATCCTTGATTAGCCCCAAAGTCTCGAACATGTTTAATGAGATCTTCACGATCTTGAAAAGTCCCAGGGGGGGGAGGAATCATCTTTTTCTGCTCCATAGGGTCTATCTCAATTTGTTACCAGAAGAACAAAAAATCACCTAAATCAAAACACACATGTTATCATTCAAGTAATGTATAAAGACAAAAACATAATAAGCTTAAAGAAATAAATTTAAGCTATAATGTACCTTCAAAAATTTCACATATTCCTTCTCAAAATATATGTATGTATGTATGTATGTATGTATGTATGTGTGATGTGTGTGTGTGTGTGTGTGTGTGTATTCACATATTCATAAAGAATAAAAGAGTAAGAGCCAATTCAAAAAAGGAAGAGTGAGAGCCCTATCTTCTAATTTATTCCTAATACTTACCAGTAGTTAACTCCTGTTTTCAGATTCCAAGGGATCACTTTCTTTCTATAAGCTTAACTTTCAAGGCCTTTTCTCACCAGAAAAGATTCTCCCACCCCACTAGTCCACTACCATAACAACTGAAAGGTGGTTGATATCCTTTCTATGAGCTTAACTTTAAACTCCCTTTTTTGGACGGTATCCTTTCTGAATTCTGATATGATAGCAATTTTTTCATCTTTTATAGAATACCAAAGTCACCTTTAACCTAGGAACCACGTATATCACACCCACAGGCCCCAATCCATCAGAAGAATTAGCCTTTCAAGGTGGCACACTTAGTGTTACTATTATCCCACACATTAAATGAGTCCAGAATAACCTCAAAATAAAGGGAGCCAACTGGAGTATCTCAAATAGACTCGGAACCTCTTAATCCTCACATAAACAAGTCTTTCTTCTGAACGACATAACCAGTTGACCATGCTCTGAAAATCATAATTGGTGGGCTGAGATTTAGACCAAGGTTGCTGTTCCAGCAAAAACCACTTATATAACCATATTAATTGGTACAAAAGTTACATCTTATTGGTCCATTTCTCTCTAGTATACCATATAGATAGTCCAGATTAACTGAAAACCCTTAATGAAAAGAAGGTCAAGTTGTCCTGATACATCAGACTTGTCCCTTGGTGTGTTTGTGTGTGCGCATGCACCCGTGTGTAAACCAAAGTTTTTTAAAGCTAATTCATAGATCTACGTCCCTTCCACGATCATAGCTTTCAAAAACAATCAAGGGTTCCAAATAATTCATCAATTTTTCATGTTACTTTTTTCAAGCATGTTCTCCTTTTAGAATGAAACATCAGAAAAACTTTCCCTTTGTATGTGAACTTTGGAGCAGCAGAATATATGAAAATATACTTTATGAAGAATGCAATTGCAAAAGAAAATTCCACAATCCATTTAACAAGCATCACAAGAAATAAAACACTAGAAACAAATAAACCTTTTATCAACTTACAACCAAAATAGTACTTGCAAGGAATATCCACAAGCCTCTAAATTCGATTATAAGACAATCGAATGGATAAAGAAATAAAATATTTTATAACGCCTGCGTGTTTTAGTGCTTATGTGAACGAAGAAGAACAAAACCTAGCAATTCGAAAATACAGAAATGATATTCAAACTAAAAAGTAAAGCAAGAGAATTGAAAACAGGCAACGGCACTTGCAGGCCCTAATTTTAAGCCTCGATATCTATATACGACCGTGAAACAAGCAAATTAAGTAAAAAGAGGACAGCAGAATCGATCAGAATCAAATTACAAACAACAACAGTTTAGGGAGGAAGAAAAAACAAAATCATGAAAAACAGAAATGATATTCCAAAAATAACGACAAGGATAAACAAAAATATTGCATTGGTAGAGCTAACTGGTGCACTTACTATAAGACGCTGGAAGCAAAACAATGCGAGGAATAAACAGAGTTGTAGGAGAATTAATAAGTTACCTTTTTAGTGAGAGAAACAGACGAAGAATGGAAGAAAGTGGGAGGGAAATTTGAAGGCTTTGGTGATCAAATTCAAAGGAAAACGATCTGGCCGCCCCCTCGTTTTTTTTATTTACGGGGACAACCTCCTCAACTTGCCCCAACACTCTCTTCGGCCACTTTCTTTTCTGATTTGACCACGCGCTCCAACTAAGTTTTGCAATCCCTTTTTGTCTTTTCTTGTCTTCTTTTTTTTTTCCGAAATACATCATTTTACAGTTTATTTATTTATTAAAATGTTATATAAAATGAAATACTGTATAGATAAATTTTGTATTTTAAAATAGCAAAGAAAGAAATTGCCAAGACGAATGTGTGCGTGGCATTCAAAGTTTAACCTTTTGAGGCAAAACATCGTAAGGACTAGGAGGCCATCTTTGGGCCTTGTGGCTTTCAGTTGCTAACTTGCTTTTAAATAGTTTTACTAAGAAGCCACCTGGGATTACATTCGAGCGGTATCATATTAGAGATCTTTTTATTTCATTTTTTTTTTTTGGTTTCCCATCCAATACGTGGGGATAAAATTGATTTTTTTAATATTAAAGTAAAGGTCTACATTCATACCATATCATTTTAAAATTATTAAAAAAAATCTCAAATTATATCTAATTATAAAACTAACATTCATTTGATTGTAACGTAAGTAATTAAAAAAAAAAAAAAAAGGAGACCACCTAATCATATATCCGAATAGCAATCATTCCTTTAAATTTATAATGAGGTCACAACGAAGAGATTCGTTGTTTTTTTTTTTAATAAGAGTACTTTTTTTTTTCTTATATTAGTGAGAACTATCAAGTAATTTTTTTAGTATAATACTTGATAGACATTTAGGTTATATTTAGAAGCGATATTATTTAGATTCCCAACAAATTTCATATTGAATATATCTCTAACAATTTCGATAAAAACAAAAATGTGCTAATAAAAAATATACTTATGTTAAAAAAAATTAAACATTTTTTGTTAAATATTATAAAATAAACTGCATTTGTTGCTTCACTTACAATCACATAAGTATATAATTTTTTTTTAAATAAATCAACACCTACAATCCATACCATTCCATCCTATTAATTTTGTTTTAGACCCATGTTGATTAACTTTAAACGTTGTAACGGTAAGTTACAAGTTTGCTCCTACAAGTTCAAGTGAATTTGAAAGTGATGAATTTATTCATCTAAATTTATGCACCATGGAGATGGAGGAATTTTAAATTTGAGATTTGAAGAATAAGTTCGAAAATTGATTTCACATATATTAAGTAAATTCTAAATCCATCAAATATCAATGGGAATGGGATCAAGCGGGGGAAACACCATCAACATTGCCGTTTTAAGTCTTGAAGACATGTAATGGGATTGGATCAACTTTGGATGTGGATATAAAAGAAGAAAGTGGATTAGGTTCGCTCAAATTTTGTGGTGATAAGGGATTATTACTAGGGCCATGGTCGTGGTGTGATTCTAAATTCTAATCTAACAGAGAGTTGGGTCAAATGTGTTTCAATTCCATCTTTTGTGCCTGCTGCCCACCAGACATCTTTTCCTAATTACCCATGCTTTTCATCCCAATATTCCGTACAAAACTAGAGGCGATGAGCGATGGTGATTGTGATTGTGATTATACTTGACAAAGATGATGGTGGAAAATAAAAGTATTTTTTTATATATTTGAATTTTCAGTAATTAATAGTTGGGGAGATTAAAGATTTTATTGTGATCTATAATGCTCGTTGACAGTGTTGCATCATAAATCATAACCGTTTCTCATTTACTTGGCTGGTTAAATAGGACAAAAATTTAAAAATATAAAAAAGCAGCGCTCTCGCCCTCTCTCTTCCCTCACATTGCCCCCATATATGTATTTTGATTTTGTTATTTTTTTGTACGGTTCTGTTGTTTCTCTTATTTATAAAAACACAATTTTATTGTTCTCCCACAAACAAAGTTAATGAGAGAAGATGGGTGGAGATTAATTAAAAAAACTTAAAAGAAGGTTAAAACGACAAATTTTTAGAAAAAATATTGTAAATACAAACTATTTGTACAAACTATTATACCCAAATTGGTCAATATGTGTAGTTAGATAGAAACACAAAAATTAATATTACATTTAATAAAAATAAAAAAATTAGGCCATGTGTGGATGGAAATTAAATTTTCCTTTTTCAGAAAAAAAAATTAATATTCTATTTTGATTATTACCATGTTAGTCCTAATGCCTTTGACAGTGCATGTTGAAAAAATATATAAAATATAGTACTCTTCCGAAAGGTTCAACTTTAACGGTAAATTTGCTCAACGGTCGAAGGGATCTCAAATTTGAACATTCTCAAAACCCCCCAAGGCCCCAACACAGCGAAAAATCTCACCATCTGCTCTTCGTACACTTACTTTAAAGTTGAAACAAAGAGAAAAGGGGGGAAAAATTAGCTCTTCTTTCGCTGAATCTAAAACTTGCTGAGTTTCTAAACATTCAAAAACCTTAGTTTTTCATGGAAAATATTCACTTAAACACTTTTCACAAAATCCCAGAAAACCTAATTATAGATGAGGGTTTTGATGGGGAAAATGATGCGAACTTGAATCAAGAAAACAGAGCTTCTGCCATGGGAGAAGATAGAAATGAAGAGTCTTTTGTTGATTCGATGCTTTGTGACCCTAATTCAAGGTTGATTCCTTGTGGGTTCATAAGATCTTACTGCACAGGTTAATCTTTACTGCTTTTCAAGTTCTGTTTTATACTTATTTTTCGCTTCTAGGATAATGCTCCAAAGTAAGTAGTCTTTCTTAGCCCTCCGTTGTTAGAAAAACAAGAAAAGAAAAGTCTTTTTTTGCATCTTGTTGTCTTTTCCTTTTACAATGAAAACAGGGTATAGGTTTTGTGAAATAGAGCTATATGTTTAATATATTTATTTTCCGTGTCTGAATTGGCTTTTCAAGTATGAAGCAGGATCCAAGTTATGGATTCTTGATTTTATTAAAGGGAGCTAAAATCTTGGGCTAAAATTTCTTGATGATTTGAATGATCAAAAAATTTCTTAATTTAATTTATTGCAATGCTTTCTTGGACCAGATGAATTTGTCATATTCGTAAATGCTGGAGGTGAAGCATCGGATGAAGTAGATTGTAGTATGAAATTTCTGGGTGATACCTATTTCGAAGGAGGAAATGTTTTACGAACAAATGAACAAATTTCTGATGCTGGAGATTATCCATTCATATATCAGTCGGCAAGATTTGGGAATTTTTTTTATCGGTTCAATGATATTCCTCCTGGGGACTATTCCGTTGATCTTCATTTCGCGGAGATCGTAAACACAAATGGACCTAAGGGAATCAGAGTATTCGATGTATTTGTTCAGGAAGAGAAGGCAAGTTATCACACTCAAAGTCATTCACTCTGATTATATATTGGTTTCTTTTCTTTAGTTTTCTGTACTTAGAAACTCTATAATTGGATAAATGCAGGTCGTATCTGATTTTGACATTTTCTCTATTGTTGGAGCCAATAAACCTTTGCAATTAGTTGACATCAGAGTCTCTGTAAAGGAGGAAGGAACGGTTGTGGTAAGATTTGAAGGGATCAGTGGAAGTCCAGCAGTCTGTGGAATTTGCATAAGGAGAGTATCAAAGTTGTTGTCAGGTACTGTTACTTTTAGGAACACAGGTGTGTTATATTTACATATTTGCACCTTCATTTTTATCTTACCTGCAAATTGGATACAGTCCCACAGACTTCACGTGAATTTCTTAAATGTAACAACTGCGCTGCTGAGATAGAAGTGCCATCTGCTCAGGTTAGTTGCAACTTATATCAATAATAACAGTTTTGAGGTTTTAATTTGTTGCTTGCTCAGTCCCCTTCTTTAATCATGGTAAGCAGAAGAAACTTATGCGAATAAAAGCTACCGAGAAGTATGAGAAGAAAATAAAAGAGCTCGACAAACAGTACCAGCTTAAGACAAATGAATGTCATGAGGCATGGATGTCACTAACTGCAGCAAATGAGCAGCTGGAGAAGGTTAGGATGGAACTTGACAACAAGGCCTTTCAAACACTAACTCTAGGTAATGATGATGACGCGTTTTTGTGTAACTGTTTCATGGATGAATTCCATTGGACGGACAACTAGTAACCCTCTTTACTGAGTGTATATACTATGATGCAAAAGGCTCAAACTTCTTGAAATAGTAGATAATTGCATACTCATTCATTAATTTTATGGAGGTTTGATTGCATCTTTTGAGTCAGGTCTGCCTACAGTGAAATTTACAAATGACACTGCTTTAGGTAACTTAAGGTTATTGTAGATACAACTCTCCTTCCAAGTTGGAACCTTTCTGATTTATTTCATTCTTCCTGTTAGATCAAACTGTGGGGAAACAAGCAGAAAATTTAATCAATATCACAAACAGGTATGAGCGTGATAAAAAATACTGGGCAGTGGCAGTCAATGATTTACAAGAGAAAGTAAAGGTAAATGATGAAATTTTATTTGGATCATGCAATGAAATTATCTTTATTATTATTTTTTCTTGTTTGTGAAAGTTAGTTTTCTACTATGCATTTGAATGACCAACGTGTATGCAGATGATGAAGAAGGAACATTCTCAACTTTCGCATGAAGCACATGAATGTGCTGATTCAATACCTGAGTTGAATAAAATGGTTATTGGAGTTCAGGCACTGGGTAGGTTTGGTTTTACATGCTTGGTGAGTTGTTAAAGAGTTAGTCTTTGTTTTGTATTCACTCATAGTTCATTCTGCAGTTGTGCAGTGTGAGGATTTTAAAATGAAGTATAGTGAAGAGCAAGCAAAGAGAAAGGAGCTTTATAATCAAATTCAGCAGAGCAGAGGCATGTATTTCTCCCTTTTTTTAAAATAACTTAGGGACAGATTTGCTGCATTATTTGTTGGTAATGTTGACTCAGAAGCACTAATACGCTTATTTGATATCAGGTAATATCAGGGTTTTTTTGTAGGTGCCGTCCATTAAATAAGGTGGAGATATCGGCTGGATGTGCTACAGTTGTAGACTTCGATGCAGCAAAAGAAGGAGAACTTGGAGTTCTGACAGGCAGTTCCACCAGAAAGACTTTCAAATTTGACCGAGTTTACACACCAAAAGATGGTCAAGGTATTTATATTACAAAACACTTGATTGATAGAATATAGTTTTTAGACTGTGGGAATTATAATTGATTTGGTGTTTACACACCAAAAGATGGTCAAGGTATTTCAATTACAAACACTTGATTGATAGAATCTAGATTTTAAACTATGGGAATTATAATTGATTTGGTGTTTTTATTTTGCCTCAACAGTTGATGTGTTTGCGGATGCTTCACCATTGGTGATTTCGGTGCTAGATGGCTACAATGTTTGTATATTTGCATATGGGCAAACAGGGACAGGGAAGACATTTACAATGGAGGGTACTGAGCAAAGCAGAGGAGTCAATTACAGAACTCTTGAGCAATTATTTGAAATTTCCAAGGAAAGAAGTGAAGCCTTTACTTACAACATATCTGTTAGTGTGCTCGAAGTTTACAATGAGCAGATCAGAGACCTGTTGGCTACATCACCGACAACAAAGAAGTAAAATCTCTCTCTCTCTCTTTTTTTTTGGTAATATATTTGTAGTGTCAAAATTGAGCTAGTAGACTTCAGGAAGCATGCTAGTAGCTTGAACTAAGTGTAGTCCAAAATTGAGTATGCCAGCAGATAGAAAATTGTACGACAACAAAATGCCTCCTGACTTTTCTTTTTTGGGTATTTCTAGGTTGGAGATAAAGCAATCTTCTGAAGGATCACATCATGTTCCAGGGATTGTTGAAGCCAATGTCAATAGCATAAGGGAAGCCTGGAATGTACTACAGACTGGAAGCAGTGCAAGAGCTGTTGGGTCCAATAATGTGAATGAGCATAGCAGCCGATCTCACTGGTACTGAGTTTTAATTTTTTTTTCCCCTTAATTTTCTTAAGCATACAAATCAGCCATTATTGATCTTATGTACTTTTTCATTACTGATGGACCATGAAAACATTTGAATCTTTTTCATTCAGCATGCTCTGCATAATGGTAAGAGCAAAGAACTTGATCAGTGGCGAATGCACCAAGAGCAAGCTATGGCTAGTGGATTTGGCCGGCAGTGAAAGACTTACAAGAACTGATGTGCAAGGAGACCGACTCAAAGAAGCTCAGAATATTAACAGATCCCTTTCAGCTCTTGGAGATGTCATTTACTCCCTGGCGACTAAAAGTAGTCACATTCCATACAGGTTTATATTTCATCTTTCTTCCATAATTATCATTCTTTCAGAACCCATTTCTGACCTTAAAATGATGATTGTGTTTTGGTTTCAGGAACTCCAAGTTGACACATTTACTGCAAGATTCATTGGGTACATGTTATCAGTGTTTGCTTTTTGATCTCATGTGAGGAGTTAGTATTTCATGATTGGATAGTTACTCATGTCGGTGTCAAATTATACATATTGCAGGGGGTGACTCCAAAACTTTGATGTTTGTGCAAATTAGCCCTT
This sequence comes from Murraya koenigii, assembly GCA_025617385.1. Taxonomy (NCBI): domain Eukaryota; kingdom Viridiplantae; phylum Streptophyta; class Magnoliopsida; order Sapindales; family Rutaceae; genus Murraya; species Murraya koenigii. The sequence continues at coordinate 30,388,715 of CM046813.1, forward strand.
CGGAGCAGGACCTGAGTGAGACTTTGAGTTCATTAAATTTTGCAACTCGAGTTCGAGGGATTGAATTAGGTCCTGCAAAGAAGCAAATAGATACAAGTGAGCTTCAAAAGATGAAAGTGATGGTATGTCTGAGGATTTCTTGTTGATGTCATATCTCCTCTCAATATATTTTTTTGCCCTATTTTCTAACAATAGTTTTGTATTTCAACTTTAATATTGTTTATTTATTAAGCTTGAAAAAGCAAGGCAAGATTCCAGATCTAAAGACGAATCTTTAAGGAAGCTAGAAGAGAACTTACAGAACCTGGAGAATAGGGCTAAAGGCAAGGACCAAACTTACAAAAACCAACAAGAAAAGATTAAAGAACTTGAAGGCCAACTTGCCTTGAAGTCAAACTTGCGTGACCAGTCAGAGAAGCAAGCATCACAACTTTCAGATAGATTGAAGGGAAGAGAAGAGCTTTGCAGTACCCTCCAAATAAAGGTATCTTTTCACTGGAATTATAATTAAAGGTTTGCTCCATTTTTTTTTGTTGTCAATGGCTAACTGGAATCTATTTCATGCCAAAGGTCAAAGAACTAGAAAACAAGCTTAGAGACCGACAACAATCAGAGTCTGCAATTTTCCAACAGAAGGTGCTGCATCAAAGTCTAGACCTTAATATTTAAAAAAGTTCTTTCCTTATTCAAGTTTTCTTTAATCATTCAGTTTCTTGGAGATTATTGTTTGTAGACATTTAACTGAGCTGCTTTTTATCTAGCAAAAGATGAAACTATTTTATTTTATTTTATTTCCTGAAACAAACTATCATTTGACTTTGAACAGGTCAAAGATCTTGAGAACAAGCTGAAAGAGCAAGAACAAGAGTCTGAGTCTCATTCCATTATACTTCAACATAAGGTTATTGCTGAGATTTCATTCACAGTGCAGAAATACATGTCTTTTTATTAGCAAATGAGAGGTTGGAAAACTATCTTTATCTTTATGTTTAACCTTACAGTTACCATTTATCTTTCAGGTTAAGGAACTAGAGACAAAATTGAAAGAGCAGGAACATCAGCATCTAGAGTCATTAATGCTTCGCCAAAAGGTTATTATTATCTACTATTTCTCTACAGAATCCTTTAGTAATAATTTACAAACAAGTATTAACAACATAAGTATATAAGTTTGCAAGTATCTAGCAGCAAGAATAAAGGTTGTGCATATTTAATCGTACCCACCTGCTATAAGAATTTTTAGCTGCATGGGTTAGCCTGAATTTTTTGTTAATCGAACAGCATCACTTGGTTATTAACATTTGAAAATTAGAGGGAAATTCACAAAGCTCTTGCAGAAAGTTCTGAACATCAATATATTTTTGCAGATTAAGGAGCTTGAGGACAGGTTGAAGGAGCAAGAGCAACAGTTTCAATGCAGGCTGTCTCGTGATTTTGTTGATCTTATAAGGTCCACTCCTAATGAAGTTAAAGCCTCAAAGAGAGATGATGAAGTCATGAGTGATATTGATCTTCGTATCCTAAGGAGTTCGAACTCAGTTAACCGGCCAATGAGTCATGGTTCTGTATTGCCAAGAGGAAATGATCATCAGCATGAGTCAAGAAAGAAGAGAGATTCCAGGAGTGGTGAAACCGAGAACAATAATATCCTCAAATCTTCTTTATATGAAAACAAGAAAAGGAAATCTGACCCCCCTAAAGTTGCAGCTACAAGGGTGATGAGAACAGCAAAGCCGGTCACCACCACTATACAAGGGCCCTCCATTCATATGAGAATTAACAGAGATCAGGTTCAAGGAATTAAGGAGAGGGATGCTAAGAAAAAGATTTGGTCAAGATAGTGAATTGAAGTCTAGTTAACCCGGATTGCTCATATTTTTCTTCCATCTACTTTCTTTGTGATTGGAAGTTAAATTGTATCCTATTTCTGTTTGTATTCATATGAGAATCAACAGAGATCAGGTTCAAGGAATTAAGGAGAGGGATGCTAAGAAAAAGATTTGGTCAAGATAGTGAATTGAAGTCTAGTTAACCCGGATTGCTCATATATTTTTCTTCCATCTACTTTCTTTGTGATTGGAAGTTAAATTGTATCCTATTTCTGTTTGTTCAATCAAAAATGTAAGTGCTTTACATAACATCTTCTAGATGATCGCTATTATCACTCTTCACTTCTAATATGTTTGTAACTTGGTTACCTGAAAATTTCCACAGATTGTGTATACTTTACTAGAATTCAATGTATCTTACAAAAAATGATTTTTTTTTCTATTATTATTATTATTTAGAATTGTCAATAAAAAAACAAGTAACCAAGTCCGACAGTTTTCAACTTTGTTGCTGAAAATATTGAGGTCTTTCATTTTTATTCTTTTCTTTAATTATTAAATTCTGTTTAAATTAGCTTATTGAACTTATTGAACAAGAACCTATGAAAAAAGTAATCTCTCACATTATTATTATTATTATTCATGATTGGTTGAGACTTAAGAGGCACATATGGCAAGAATATATATAATGAGATTGCGGATATACATCAGGTGGAATTAAAGACTCTCTTGTTAGTGGAATTTTAAAATGAATATTTACAAAGAAATTTTGTAGACCTAAAAAATTAATTCTACTTTATAGAAGTTAATTTGCAATAAGTAAATTATGATTATCCTTTTGAAAGAGCAAAAATAAATTACGAATAACGAAGGAAAACATAGAAAACGGTGTTCGGTAGCCCCATAGAGCCGAAAACCTTTAGTGGCTCTTGTGGGCTCCAGCCTGCATACAATAAAGTCGGGCCGGCCGCTCTTTTTGGTAGCCCATTTGCAAACAAAAGCGAGGGTCGAAACGAACTTCTGGCACAAATGAGCTGCTAGCTGCCAAATCACCATTTCGTAAAATGGAATTTTAGCTCAATAAATGTTTTTTTTTTTTTAAGAAAAAAAAGGGGTAGAAAAGTCCACATGCACTAAAAGCCTAAAATGTAAGAAATGAAATGATGAGATTGAGGGGTGGCTTGATGGAAGTTGTGGGAGCTGTTAATTTTGAACTTGAAGACTAGAAAAGGCCAAAAAGAGTGATGATACATGAAAACATTTTTCTCGTTCTGAGTGGGGTTATCTCTCCATTGTTTGAACACGTAGCCCACAACAAAGCAACACAAAATCTTGTTCCCACACAAACGTTATTATTTGATGAAGACAAGTTTCAATATTGGTTAAATGCCTCCACCAATTGATTGAATTGAACAAACTAATCCTAATTTCACGCTCCTTCGATTGGTGATCAATATCAGCCGTCTGATGACGACTATCTAAAAAGTTGATTCAATATATGGGCGGTTGTGAATAATATCTAGCTAGGGGTTTAGGTTAGGATGAGGAGCAGCATAAGATTGCCTTGCCGTTAAATGTCATGAGCTTCCCGCAGGTAGTGAGTTGTGTAATATGACAGTTGACACAAGTAATATAATAATAGTGTAACAAAAGTTTTCTCATAGGGAGTCTTTCACGTTAATCACGCTAGCTACTTCATGTTTTCAGCTAATTCAGTTCTTCTTCATCCAATCTCTCTCTCCTCTTTTGTATCCAGTATATGTCCATATAATAGTTTCATTAATTTGGATCGAAGGTCGTATAGAAACAAAAGAGAAAAAGGTAGTTGATGTGTGATGTGTTGTGAAATAAATATATCTTTTGGAAGAATAGAATAAATTAAGTATATAAATGATTGCCACCTAAGCTTTCGAAGGGCTTCTGTACAGAGATAATTTCATTGTATTTATGTTGTTATATATATATTAAATTATAAAGCGTATATGCAAAGCAAAAAGCACCAACAGTATGTTCAAATGACAAATTACGATGGGGCCGGACCTATATGTAAGAGGCAAAGAGTTTATTTGTAAACCTATATATGGAATGTTACACATACACATACCCATACTTAAAAAGTATCAAATTAATTGTAGAGAATTTTACTTTGTGCGGTGATATGTAGGCTACAGGAGAGGTTGGCCCCGTCAGTGGTGCAACTGTTAAAGCTTAGAGTGGGAGACAAAGTTTCTTTTGCGTAAATTTTATAGGGGCAAGTATTTAAGGAACCAAATTTTAGCGATAAAGATTATAGAATGAAGAAACAAATTAAATTTTATGAAGAAGTTGTGGTCTTGATAACTCTGGAAGCCTAATGTGAGTAAAATGATTGATGATTATTATTAACCCAAATTCCATTGCCTAAACAGCTAGCTTGTAGTTAAAGAAAAGCATATTATTAATGCGTTAATCTTTTTCAAGACTACGTGGGACCTTTTGTGCTTTGCAAAGTAATCAATAAAGCGAAAAGCAAAGCTCTTTTTTTTTCTCCCATCTCAGTAATCACAGTATCACAATGCGGTGCTGAGTAGCAATTAGCACTGAAGGGCTCGTTCTCCAAGAACCTAAAAAGCTAAAATAATAAGAACATTTTTGCAATACAAAACAAAGAACCCTAAGCCTTAGATGCCATCTCTCTCTGTCTTTCTTTCTTCATTCAAATGTTGACAGTCTTGTATTCAATTCAATACACTTTCAAACCACCACTTTTTCAGACACCACCAAATCACACCTCGCTGCATCTAATAATTACGAAGAGGCTTAGGCAGCAGCAGCTACCACGGACAGGCGTAGGCCAGGCGCTTAGACTAAAACGCTGCAGGGCTAAACAGTAAAAGGCTTCATCGAGCTGCTGGTACTGTGATGTTTTCATATATGTGGTGACATTGCTCGGTAACTGATGAGAAGCCTGAGTCAGTGAGACTCAGTTCCCTTATTTATAGTGAGAGAAAAGAAACACAGAGAGGGAGACAGTGAGAGTTTTGGATACTGACTGAACATAAAACAAATCAAAGATATGCCATTAAGTCCCATTTATTAACCCCCACAAAGATCCATTACAGATCCCAAAGAGATCGAGAAAACACAATATTATTTTTTATAATTACGAGAGCATATCAAACTCTATCTAGCTTCAATGAGAAAACTGATCATCATAACGCCAATCATACATGCAACTTATGCAATTTAGCCACACATAGTTTGAGAGGGACACTCAGGGAAAGAGAGAGAGAATTACACGCTCGCACTGCTTTATTTTCATGTAAAACTAAAACTAGTCTTTTTATTGTTACCATACATATACAAGCAGAAATAGTCCTGCTGCTCCTGCATCTTTGTAGGAACATGCAAAACAACTTGATGGTATAATGTTATATAACAGATACCATCAAGGGACATTAACATTAGCAAAGACATCAAAAACTAAAAGTGCTTTTGTTCGACATCTGATTATAACAATAAGAGGAAAATGAAAATTATACTGGTTGATCTGAACTCAATATTGAAACTAGCTATAATAAGCATGTACCTAAATGAGTTTACATAATAATATGACGATGAAGCCTCTATCAATTAATTTGTTCATTAATTCTACCTCTTGATCAGTACTCTTGATATGCTAGGCAGAGCTAGCTTCACATCTGGGGCAAACCACTATATCGATGCAAATCACTCCATCCTTGAGCACCATTATTCCAGTTGTTAATTGTGTTATCATTGCCGCCGTTGCCTCCGCTACTTGTTGTTGTTGGAGTGCCAGCAGTCACTGGTGCATATGAATTCCCAAAGAACCACTCAGTTGCAGTACTCTCCCCACTTGCACCTTCTTTTCGTGAATTCCCGACTGCAGAAGACGCCTCTGGCTTTGATGAAATCTCCAGATTTTGAAACAAAATGGGTTGCGGTTTCTGTGTCTGAGTCTCAATTTGAGCAGAAGCAACGGTTGTTTCTTTTTGATTCTCTCCACCAAAGAGCATAGCAAGTCTTTGCTGCTGCAATCTCCAGTGCAAATCTTGGTTTATAGAACTCAAAGACTCAATTGAAGACGCAAGGCTACTGTTAACATTTAAGGAACCCATTTCTTGAACTGCACCACTGAAGGTGTTAGCAACAACAGAAGAAAGTGGATAATTAAAGCCTATCAAAGGATGATTAGCAGAGCTAGCAGATGGATCAAGACTGAAACAAGAAGGGCTTGTGGCATCTCCAAATGAAGAAAACTGGCTGCAGATGCCAGCTGGAGAGGGATTCAGCCGAGGAAATGATAACCCACCAAGCTGAAAATCCATGGCCGGAGAGAGGCCGAGGCCATGAAACAACTTGAAACCGCCGATCTCAGAAGATGAGGCGGAGTCTTTGGAGTCACCGGAGAGTCTGGAAGATGACTTGATCTTCTTGTTCTTCCTACAGCCGCCGCCAATGGGAACGTTGCGGAGAGCCCCTCCTTTAGTCCAGTACCTCCTGCAAGTCTTGCAAAAGTGCCTTGGTTGGGTGAGACTGTAGTTGTTGTAGTAGCAGAATTTAGTGTTGGGAGAGTCGCATCTGGGACACTTGAGGGCTTGCTCTTGTGGCCTTGTTGAAGCTGTTTTCCGGTTGCCAGCTGGGTTTTGGTTTTCTTCTTTGGTCATCACAGCTTGTGTCGAGAGAATATTTTCCGAGGACATCATGGGTGTGGCTATTGGATACCTCTTTGAAAGATTTTGTTTTTCTTTCTTTCTTTTTTATTTTTCGAAGACTAATTAAAAAGAGAAGTTGTGCCTGAAACTGAAAGTCGAACAAAAGAGAAAAAGAAGTGGGGAAATGAGATAGATGTATGGCTGTGGGATGTGTGTTGTGTGTTGATGATCAGTTTCCTTTTACAGAGGCAAAGATACTCAATTGAATAGTTTCATGCATGGGGTGGAAATGTTGATGGGGTCTTGTGATATCCATCAAAGAGAGGTTTGGGATATATATATAATGGAATTTATAAATAAAGCTAATTAACGAGAAAACGAGAGAATAGAAGATATATCTCACTAGAAGAAGAAGAAAAAGAGAGCGGAGAGTCGATATTATATACATATGTTTATAAATACACAAGTATAGAGAGGTAGATTGATAAGTGAAGTCAAAAGCAAGAAAGTAGATAATCTGAAATTGATCTGTTGGAGGAAAGGAATAGAGCGATCCCCAAATTACATTTAACGAATTGAATATATTGGAATTACTTTTGCTGCTGATTTAAATGAAAAATGTACGTGGTGAAAAGAAATTATGTAATAACTTTTTTTGTTTTTTTGTTTTTTTTTGGTATCCAATGATCATATACATCAGTAACTGATTTATGCACTTGTTGGTTAGGGTAACTTTATTATTACTACATATATAAATACGTTTTTGGTGGGTTTTATAAATTCCTTTAAAGTTAATTGAAAAATCAACATAAATGTTATCTGATATATGATAATGACTGTAAAATATATGTGGATAATAAATCCCTACAAGATCCGAAATAAAACCTTGCAAAATTTTAAGTGACGATGCTCTAGGAAAAAGCTCTCTTGTTAGGCATCAACAAATAATGATGAAAAAAATTATGTTTAAGCATCACTTATATATATATATATATATATATATAGGATTTTGATCAGAGGCGTAACAATATGAATAATATCAGTCCTTAACAAATTAAATGGTTTACATTTTTTTATATAAATTATATGAGATAATAAAAATCGCATTTTTAAAAAAATCTATAGTATATTTTAGTAGTTATTTGACATCTCGCTCATAATTTCATGTAGGGTATAATTTTCTCTACAATTTACACTGAGAGGACTCCTTTAGAAGGTTATTTAAAAAATAAAAAATAAAACAATTCAGTCATTCAAGAACTATAAAATGGACTTAGTGTAAGATTAGATTATAATTCATTGTAATTTTAAATAATATGGATTATTAGATTATCAATATCACTCAACATGATTATGATGTTCTTTTAATTTTTTTTCTTTCATATTCCATTATAGTGAAATAAGTTATTAAAATTGAATAATTAAGTCAACTTTATTTTATTTTATTTATAATTAAATTATTTTTTACTAAATTTAAAAGAATACAAAAGACTACGAAAGAAAAAAGATTAGAAGATCTCACGCAACAACGTTAACTTAAAATGTGGAAAAAAGACTTGGTAACGAATCCTTAAAAATTATTCAAGATTTGATGCATGGGGTGTGAAATAGATAATATTTTATTTTAAAAAAAAATTGACAAAGTAAGATAAATTGAGATATTGATCAGATACCACTTAAGTAAAAAGATGAGGGAGAGGGCAGCGATGACAGTAGTAGGGGTTGATCAAGGAGAGTGTGGTTGAGTCAGTAGATCAAGCTCCCTCTGGCCTCTGGCCGACACAGCAGCAAGCAGTGGGGCTCTGCCAGACACATCAGCCCTTGTCTATTCCTTTCAACGTAATGTCCCTTTTTACCCGATTCAACTTTAACAGGTCCCTCCTATATCTTAACTTACACGTGTAAAATTCCTTATCTCTTTAATCACTCACCGTAATCTAGCTTTTAGGACAAAGCTTTAGGACCAAATGGGACACCCCCTCTTAAATATTATATATTAACGGTATCTGCTTATTTGCTCGTATGGTAAAATAACAGACTGCTAATTAAAACAACTTTGGCTATAGAATTCCCATTGAAAGGAGACCAGTAACAAAAAAGAATGCGACAACAAGTTAAATGAAACTTTAGGTCATAAATACTATTTATTTGTGTAATGATGTGCTTTGTTGAACTGAGTAAAGGTAGGTAGCTAGTTAGTCAGCAGAGAGGCCCATATAAAAAATAGCTATTTCTTGGTCTTATGTGGCTTTTATTCAGTCAGGGAAGCAGATGCAAGTACAACTTAAAACTGCAAAAGATACCCTTTTAATTACCCTCCAATATTATTCAATTCAACAGTGAGACATCATTGATCTTTAGCTTGTTGTCTTATTGTAACTTGGATCATGAAAATTTGCTTTCTGGGAACCAGGAGATCTTGTTTACTCTGGCATATATGCATGGGAAAGAAAGAGACATCTATGGAGAGAGATTTTACCATTCCTTTCTACATGAGCTTACAAAGTATGGGACGCTTTTGATTCCCTATAAATTTGCCCATCAGTCACTATTGTATTGCAATGACAACGGAAGCATGGTCTCAGCATATATTGAATATCTGTGACTATCAATCAATCAAATTAATTAACAAGTGGTAATTACTAATTAGCTTATTAAATTGCGAAAGATATGTGGTAAAGTTCCTGCCGCCCAAATTAAGTTGTTAAAGAGATGAAAACGTAAACTAGAGAGGAAACGTAGAGGAGCCGTAAAATAACAAGCTGAAGAAAAACAGCTTGATCCAGATGGATGTGTGTATATATATACACGTCAATGAATATGAATATAGAGAGAGAGAGAGAGAGGAACACGTGAGAGGGGTGGGTGGATTCCCGTGAGAGGAAACCGGAAACGAAGAATACGTAGTGATGATACTCACAAATAAATTAAACGCTAATAATTTATTTGTTTTTATTTTTTTCCATTTTTTGTCTCTCTCAATAAACGTTACAAGTATCTCACGGGCCTCATCCCCCATCTTCTTCTATGTTCTAACCACTAGCTACCTTCTTTCATCTTCCATGCACTTCCAATGTCTATCCTTACCCTACACCTACCTTACCGATTCATGGAAACTAGAATAATAAATTTATTATTATTTTCAATTATGCTACACTGCTTATATAATTAAAGACAAGGAGTAATACCTTTATACACCCCCCCTTTTTTTTTTGGGTTAGAGCACAAACTTTATTAATAAGAAAGAAAAAGAAAATTACATAGAATAAAGGCAGAAAAGATTAAGTGAAGTGGTTAAGTAAGCCCCAAGATTCCTCCAAAAAATACCTTCAAGAATAAACTGTTGAGGATTATCTTACCGTGCGTAAAAATCACATAATAATAATCCATAGTTTAGTTGCCAAACCATCTGCAATCGAGTTTTTAAAAAATGAATGTGAGTACATCGGAATGCAGTAGAATTAATATAGTGAACCAGGACGACTAAAAAATATGCACTGTGAACACAAAGAACAACAGCAGATATATGAGTCACATTCCAATCAAATATGTTGCTTTGAAAAGCAAATACAAAACGTTAAAATGGTGAAAATCCCGATCCCGTGCCACCAAATACCAAAGCCTAGTTTTGAAATTTTAATTGCTAACCTACTTTTAAATGTATTACGTATGCCTTGTTAATTAGCAGCTCTGTGTGGTTATGCATGGGAGGATGATACTCTTAGATAAATAGCGTAGCTCTAAAACCGCTTAGTTGATTATTGTTTCCTTAATTGCTTAAATAGGGTAATTTCCCTGGTAATTTAAGAATACGAAAAACTAGACAGAGCTATACCCTGTAGCTAGAACTGGCGTGCGTAGACCAACAACCAAGGTTCGTTAGTTAATGTACTATCACTATCACGTCTGATCTCAACATCAGACAACGGATTGATTGCAAAATCAATTAAATAAATTAGTAATTTAATTATTGGAACGAATCGTAATGGATTTTATCCTACTCTCCCTTTTTTTTTTTTTTCTCTTTTCCTTTGTCCTTTTTGGGGCCCCTCGTGATGTTGTTATGCATGGTTTTATGGTCATCGTCTGCATCGTGAAGCTCTACCAGAAGAGTCTCGATAAAGCCACCCGTAAGTGTACGGGTTGAGCATGCTGTCTGCATCTGATCTGTACTGTAACTGGAACTTTGCCTGAGGGTTTTTCCTTATTTCTGATAGTTTTGGTCATTAGTACACTGTGAAGTCGCTCTCCCATGCACGTCTTTCAAAAGTTTGACATTTCACCATTTACTTGCCTTTTAAAAATATTTATTAGTTCAAAATAATCAGTTTGGTTTTGGTTGTTCTTGTTGTTGTTTTGAGCCCCGGTGAATCCAACAGAAGATATTAAATTAACTTGCAAAAAGGTAAAATTATTTACATAGCAATGAGGAAGGAAGGAAACCTTTAATTAATTAAATTAATAACTTCACCATTCATCCTTCTGTAATAATATCTCTTTTGCTGCCTGTGTAATGTGCATAATTAATTTAATTTCGTTAATGGCTGCTGTCACACGGCTTTTCTTCTTGGCATGGCCGGTAGGGTAATTTTCACTGCCCTCTCTTCTGTTATCTCCAAACAACACATAGATAGACTTTATGCTCATATTAACATTAACCTCCCCCATTCAAGCATTTGACTGTTAAGTGTGATAGCAGTTAAAGGAAAATACACTCTACACTTTTGTGAACAATTATGAAAGAAATTTTTTTTTAAAAAAAATGATGTTTGTACGAGTGAAGATTTCGCAACATGTAAAAATTAAACATAAGGCGCAATATAAATAGAGTCAAAAAGTAAGGTTTTGCTTAATGACAAAAGTCATATAATATTGAAGAGTATAACTCTTTTGTATTTCATATTTGTATTAAATTAAATTTTAAGTAAATCATGTCTTCAATAACCTCACATAACGGTAAAAAGAAAAAAAAATTACAACAATAAAATGGAGAAGAAAACGATTTGATAATTACACTTCCATTAATCAAATGTTGAAGTAACTTTTCAAAATTTACTTCAAGTTTAAATCCATTTGACAACACCTCTATTTCAACAAAAATTCAACTAATTTTCTTTAGACTTAAATCCATTTAAAAGCACATACATTTCATCAAATATTAAAATAAATTTTTAAATTTTGCATCAAGTTTGTCATTTGAAAGAACTTATGTACGTTTCATGAAAAATTTAAATGATTTTTCATAATTTGCTTCAAACTAAAGGCCATTTGAAAGCATATGCCTTTAAACATATATGCAAGCCAATCTCAAGAAATTTGATTAAGTCATGAAATTAATAAGCATTTGGTCTAGGAGATAAGTGTTAATTTAGACATAAAGACCGTCATGTTTGGGTTGGAGATAGTTGAGGAGGTGCTAGTGAAAACTCACGCTGACCTGCATGGCCTAAGGCAGTGAAGGCTGATTGCTATCTATATTTTGTGAATAGAGCTTCTAACACCCCTTTTAAATTCTTAAGAAACCACTTTTTATTTCTTTTCTTTTATGAAATTATAAAAAAGGACATAAACTTACAATATAATTTCAATTAAATTTCGCTTTCATTTATAATAAATTTTGTAAACATACTTATTCGTAATAAAATTATTGTTATTAGATAATTTATTTCTTTATTATTTCATAATTAATTTTGTTTTCATCAACAAAATTAATTGTATAGTATATTATGATTAAAAAATAGTTAGGGTTCATGATTCGTAAATACATTTTAGTGTGAGTAAATTCAGATCTGTTAATTTTCCAATTAATAATAAATCTACGATTACAAAAATGAGGTGACATAAGGATAGTGAATGGGTGTGACAGGCATTACTCATATTCTGTTGCAGTATGCACCTGCCCAATCCAATCAGTCGAAGCCACACTAGTTGGGCCTTTTCTCAAATTTTACCCACGATTCAGCCCAATAGTATTATAATTACGATAAGCTAATAGCGCCCCTAATAATTCTGTTCGAACCCCTTTCTTCACACTGGCCATTTGGACCGTACTTTGAATTATATTAGAAAACAAATTGTCTAATTTAATGATACCAGATATTTTCGATGTAGAAAAAAAAAAAAAACAGAGCTCATATTTATAATAACCCTGATATATTCAAATTGAAATTCCTTAAAAGAACGATATTAAAAAGGCAGAAACAAAGGTTAATGTAACTAACAAATTGGCAAACATCTACACAAGTTAAAAAGTTGGCTGTACAAATTAGGGACTTAAGGATTTTGATAGTTCTTTAAGAAATCCTATTTCCATTCGATTTTTTTACAGTTAATTTTATTTATTTATCTCTTGAAGATATTTTTTAAAATCATACAAAATCAATTACTTGCTTACTTTCGTCAGTTGTAGGTTTTGATAAATAAGTTTGGGGTTATTGGTAAAATTAGAATTAAATGATTGATTCTCAATTATATTTTATGGGGTATCATAAGAAATTTTTTTTAATTATTATTTTTTAAATATTTCTGAGACTAGCCCAATACAATAACAGAACAATTTTTAGAAAAACACCACAACAAAGTAAAATCAAAACCTGAATAATTAATTTCCATAAAATTTTCATACAAATGAATATATTTCACCAATTTATTACTATTCTTCAAGTAAAACAGACTTGAAATCAGAACAAAAGACAGCATAGTGTCACGGGATGAGTGTTCAAGACATCTTGCCATTCTCTGCATCATACGGAATCATCCAGTAATAATCTCTAAAACTTAGCCGATTGTGTGACTCAACAATAAACCCAATAGCCCTCATTTAAGTGCAAAATTAAGGGGCGGACTTCATTGTGTTTCCAACGTCGATGACAAAGCGATATCTAACATCAGCTTTGGCAAGGCGCTCCATGGCTGTGTTCACATAGTCGACCGGTATGACCTCAATATCAGCTTTGATGTTGTGTTTTGCTGCAAAATCAATCATCTCTTGAGTCTCCTTCATCCCCCCAATGCAACTGCCACCAACTATCTTCCTCCCTGAAATTGCACAACACTTTTGTCAGCCACAAAAATTTCAAAATAACAAAGAAAAATGAAGAAACATAAGCTCAGATCACTCACCCATGAGCAGGGGGAAAGCTGGTAGCTCCAGTGGCTTCTCTGGGGCTCCAACAAGTACAAGCTTTCCATGAGATTTCAACAGTCCGATCAACGGCAGTAGAGGGTGAATTGCAGATACTGTATCAATGATACCATCCATTGTGCCCATGGCAGCCTTCAACACAACCAGCATTAACAAACATATAAATTTAGCAAACAAGAATGATAGACCAAACTCAAGCAAAGAAACATGTTTAAAATAAGCGCAACCAAAAACCAAAAAAGAAAAAAAAGGCCAAAAAAAAATACCTTCAACTCATCTTGATCGCGACTGACCAAAAAAGAATCAGCCCCAAGACGGTCAATGGCTTCACTCTTCTTGCTAGGGGAGGTACTGATCACAGTCACCTTAACGCCCATAGCCTTTGCGAATTTGACGGCGACATGGCCTAGACCGCCCAAGCCAACAACACCAACATGCATACCGGGCTTGTCAAGTCCATAGAATTTCAATGGACTGTAGACTGTGATACCAGCACAGAGGAGAGGGGCAGTGGCGTCAAGTGGTGTGCTTTCAGGTATACGGACCACAAAGTGCTCATCGGCAACCATAATGTCAGAGTAGCCTCCGTAGGTGATGGTTCCATCAAAGTATTTGTTAGCATAGGTGAGTATCATTTTGGGGCAGTAGTTCTCAAGATCATTGGCGCAGTTATCACAAGAGCGGCATGATCCCACCAAGCATCCTACTCCCACTTTGTCTCCAACTTTGAATTTACTCACTTTGCTTCCCACCTCCGTCACTACACCCACAATCTCATGCCTGCATTCCGGTTTGCCAGTCCAATTTTTAATTGAGTGACTTGAATTTCAGATGGAATGGAATAAAATTGAACCCAACAAAATATGAAAATAATAAAAACTAGTGGATCAACAAAACTCATATTCATTCGCATAAAATTTGATACAATTGCTAAGTCAAAAGTTTCTTATGGTATGTATATCGAGAAGTCTATCATCTTACCATACACTGACAAAATTGAAAATCATTAAATCAGTTACGTATATATATATATATATATATTTGTACATCTTCTTCGAGAATAAAGGAATAAAATTAAAACAAGATATGAGTTGAGAAAATGGAAAACGTACCCAGGGACCATTGGGTAAATGGCATTGCCCCATTCATTTTTGATCGAGTGAAGATCTGAATGGCATATCCCACAGTACATCACTTTGAATGTCACATCCTTCTCTCCCGTTGCTCTGCAAAAACAGATGATGTAACAACAAAAGAAAAAAAAAATAGACGGACCCTCTAATCATTAGACATGCATATTAAAAACAAAGGCATGCATATGGCTAATCTGAGATTGATTGGAAATGGCATGAAGGGGAAGAGAAAGAGAAAGAGAAGAGAGAAAAAGAAACCTTCTGGAGAAGTGAAAGGGGGAGAGAACGCCAGAAGAGTCTCTGGCAGCCCATCCGAAGGCTTTCATAGGGTGATCTTGCTCCGGTGCTTGCCCCATTTTAGAATGAGTAAATAATATTTGCTGCTTCCTGCTTTTTATGTTAGCTTCAATGTCCAGGTATTTGACCAAACAAGATGCGAAAAGTTAGTGCATACATGCCGGGGTGGCCTTGGCTTTTATAGCAAATTACTGCATCTTCCTATTGCGTTTGGCTGACGCACTCGGTGAGCTATTTGCCTATTTTCAAATTCAAGTTCCCCACTGGCTCATTCTTGACCAAGGTCCTAAAAAATGGGTCTCGAGTTCCGTTGTAGTTCCATATTTTGCCTTTTTATTTGATGATTCTAGAAAGACCATGACATTAGATCACCTAACGCGCGTGGTATTATATTAGCCCCTGGGCGATTGTTTATGTGTGAAAGCCGCCCCGTCAATTACAATTCATATACTACTTATTTTAAATTTTTTATTTTAAATAATATATTATTAATTAATTAATTAATAAAATAAAATAATTAATTTATTTTAATTTTATAAAAAATTATTAATCAATTAATTAATGTCATATCATATAAACTAATTATTTATGAATAAAAAATTTAAGATATATAATATTACCCTTTAAAAAATAATATTAATTTAGATATATAATATTACTTTTTGTAAAAATGACATGCATCCTATTAAATCTGAAAAATTTTTTTGAACAAGTTTATTATGAATTTTAAATTTTTATTTATTTTGTGTTTGATTAAAGTGGATCCTTTCTATAATTACTAATTAATTTATTAAGTAAAGAGTTTAACAAAAAAAAAAAAAGTCAAAGAAAAATGGCGACAACATCCTTATGTGAGAAGGTTAATAATTAATAATGTTGATGCAATTTTTTGTTTAATGTACAGTGATTTATTTACGTTTCAATTTTTTTTTTAAATCAAGTTTTGTGATTTATTTTCTTCTTGAGACTAATATCTCAAATCATATGTCTTCTTGTGGTTAATTGTTATATATATATATATATATATAAAGAAACAATTGTCGAAAGAGTTAGCATACCGACAATAACATTTTGGTACTCAAGTCAATTTTTTGAATTTAATTATAGAGAGATAATTTAAAGTGAAAAACACAACATTTCTTTACCAATTTTTCTCTTACCTTCGTTGTGAAAAATTCTTACCTTTATATAGGCAATTTGATCCATGAGGTGGAGGTGTCATTCTAACACGTGGCATTATCTTAGTAACAAGTGTCAGCATAATCCGTGCATAAAGACACCTGTCATTATGTGTCAAAATTTGTTAATAACAATTCTTTTTTGAACATTTATCATTATTTCAGGCTCTTGAGCTTCATTGAGCTTGAGCCCTTTGGCTCTTATACTGGTTCCTTACAAAGATGATTGAATTTGTAATATTTTGCCTATAACTGCATTCCGTAGAATTTATATATTTGCCTATAGGTGTATTTCGTAGAACATTTTATTCGTAGGTGTATTCCATAAAATGTTTATTTGCCCGTAGGTGCATTTCGTAAAATGTATATATATTCGTAGACACATTCCGTAGAATGTTTATTTGTCTGTATGCTCATTCAATAGAATGTATATTTGCCCAAAGATGCATTTTATAGAATGCTTATTTACCCATAAGTACATTTCGTTGAATGTTTGTTGACCCAAAGACTTATTTCATATATGATATGTATTTGCCTATAGCTATATTCCATAGAATATTCATTATGTTTATTTTCTTGTGGACTCTTACTTAGAAACGTTAATATGGTGAGAATCTTGATCTACCAAATACCAAAGCTCTGGTTTTGAAATCAATAATGTTAGGGATCATAACATTTGAGTTATAAGTTAAGTCCTAATGTTGTATGTCACTTATGTATTGGATGATAGATTTCATAACTTGTAAAATTACTTAACCACAATCTAATGGATGAATGCCATAATAGTTGGGACTCTAATTAGGACTTAAATGTTGAGATGTCTATCATTGTTCTTTTAAAATTTTAATCGTTGACCTACTTTTAATGTATTACGTATGCCTTGTTAATTAGTAGTTCTGTATGGTTATGCTTGGTAGCTTGATAATACCCTATTCCTAGTACTAAAAAGAGAAAAAAAGTTGTAAAGTCAGAGCTGCCATAGCATTCATATAAATTATCATTACACTATATATTATAACTTTGTGTATGGTAATTGATTATTATTTCCTTAATTACACTATACATTTTATTATTGATTATATTGAGCTCCACTTAATCCATCAGAAGATATTATATTAAATTGTAAAAAAGAAAAATTACATAGTCACAGAACTCAACGAGGAATGAAACCTTTACTTAATTAAATTAATATAGCATTAAAACTAATAACTTCATCATGCATCCTTCTGTAATAATATCTCTTTTGCTGCCTGTGTAATGTGCACAATTAACTAATTTCATTAATTACTACTGTCACGTGGCTTTTCTCTTTGGTAGGGGTGGGCATTTTTCGGTTTAGGGGCAGAACCGAAGCAAACCGAAATCAATTGATTCTCAAGAATTCAAACCGAACTAAACCAAATTATTTCAGTTCGGTTCGGTTCTAAAATTCGGTTCGGCTCAAAATTTTCTGAATTTTGACCTAATGTTACTGGATTTTATAGTTTTTACCTGATTTTACTAAATTTTACTGTTCACACATATATTACTAACTAGCAACTACATAGTACACTCTGCACACATAAGAAACAAATGCAAAGTCCTCAAATCAAAAGTAAAATAATAAAAGTCACAATACGAAATAGTCATAATTAACAAATGCACCTAAATTTAAAATCTATTACAAGTTGTAAATTCATAACCACCTAAAAAAAACATAAGTTCATGATCTTGCATCGACATTCAATAAAAGTTCACCATAGCACACAAGGCACAACTACATCCACCATCCATATCACCTACATCAAAATTCAAAGTGAGCCAAACACTTAATAATTAAAATAGATAAAATAAAGTGATTTAATAATTAATAACTAACAAATAAATTTATATAATTTTTATTAGCTAAAAAGTATTTATGTTGAACTTCAATTTTCATGTTGACATGCCAAGTTGGTCACCCGTTGTTGATTTGTGAAGTTCTATATAAAAATAATAATAACAAAATAAACAAAGTTCATATTACTTAAAAATAAATTTAAAATTAAACAAATTTTAAGATTCATATTATTAAAAATAAACTTAAATTAAGATTAAATTAAACAAGTTGCATAAGGTTCATATTACTTTAAAAATAAAATAAAATTAAAACTTTACAAAATATACATTCTCCAAGTTGATCCATAAACTTATTGTCTTCAATTAATTTATTTAGTTTGCTGTTGTATCTAAAAAAAGAGAAATCTACAACTAATTTTGCAACAATACTAATGCTTCAACCATATCCGGAGTCAAAGAACTTCTATATTAATCTAGTACACGACTTTTAGTACTAAAGGCAGACTCAGATGCAACAGTAGACACCGAAATAACAAAAACATTCCTTATTATACTTGGTAAGATTGGATAATTGGTATTATTCACCCTCCACCATAACAAAATATCAAATTTAGTGCCTAAATTACTTTTTGCTATTTTTTCAGTCATTTTCATTAAGTAAAGATCCAACTTATTTGATAATTTTGGATTATCTTCACTAATCGCAATTGCTTTACTGAATTTAGAGAAATGGTCCTTAAGTATAACATAATCATCATCATCATCTAAATCCCAAAAATTCAAATCACTTCCACTTCCAAAACCTAAATTTTGGCTTCCGCTACCACTTCCACTTCCACCTGGTTTATACTGTGCATTATAAGACTCATAAAGCTTAATCAACACATTTGGCACTATCCTTACCATATAATTTCTCAAAGCAATGTGTCGCAAATTTCATTTTTCCTTGTAGATCAAGTACAGAAGCAGCAATCAACAACTTATTTATCTTACCAAAATTTTTCTTCATTTTAATTGTCATAAAATCCAAAAGGCTATCATTACTACCAGACAATGATTCCAAAGATTGTTCAATTTCATATATCAAATTGTAACAAATATTCGATGTCACCTAAAATAAATAAATAAACATTATTAACAACGCTAAAGTACATTTGGTATCATACATCAAAATTCAAAAGTATAATAAAGATTTGATGTTACCTTCAAAGAAGAAGAAAATTGCAAAGTTGCATCATAAAAAGTCTTCAGAAACTTGACTATGCGACGAGCTCACTCCCAATCACTACTTAATTGTGGCCCTTCCTTCTTTTTCTTCCCACCATCTTTTTCTTGGAAATAAGCATCATAAAGTTTATCTTTAAGTGCCATTCGATCAAATACCACTTTAAATTTCAATGCTGTATTCAACATAGAATATGTAGAATTCCATCTAGTTAGACAATTTAAAATCACATTTCCTCGATAATCAATCTTCTCTTGTTGCACATGAATTTGAAATGCTTGCATCCTAGTAGTGGAAGATCTCACATACTTCACAGTACTTCTAACACTAACTATGCTTTGCTCCAATTCCCTCAACCCTTCAGTAACAATCAAATTCAATATATATGCACAACAATGAACATGCAAATAATCCTCATTCAACATTAAGGCATAATCCCTCAAATTCTTGACTCTATTAGTTAAATATCTAAGAACATCCTCATTTGGACTTGCATTATCAATAGTTACAGTAAACACTCGCATTATACCCCAGTCAATTAAATATTTTTCAAATTGCTTACCAATTGTCTCTGATGAATGATTATTAATAGTGTTAAAACCGATAATCTTTCTATGTAAATTCCAATCTTTATCAATAAAGTGAGCTGTGATGACCATGTAGCTAGCTGTAGTAATAGAAGTCCAAATATCTGTGTTAAAAAATACTTTCTGCTTATTCCCAACCAATAAGCTCTTTAACTTAACATTTCTTCCTTGTACATATCAAGAGTATCTCTAACAATGGTTATTCGTGATGGGAGAAGATATCTAGGAGTCGCCACACTACGAAATACTTAAATCCCGGATTCTCTACAACGGAAAAAGACAATTCATCAAGAACAATCATTTTTACAGTTGCTCGCCTACAAGCATCTTAACTAAATCCTCTTGCTACAATTTTATCACTACTAACATCTTGAGTTAAAGTTGTTTAGTCTTTTAGAAAATCCTTGTACTTTGTACATTTTTATTTATATATATAATGATTTCTCAAAAGTGCTAGTCCCGTACACACTTATGCCACATTCAAATTCATTTCCACAGTAATTGCATTTGCACTTCTTATAATTATCTAGATCTTTAGTGTAATATTATCGCACAGTTGATCTTGGAGCCATTTTTTCCTTGGTAATGATGGTTTGGATGATGAAGACTTTTTCCTCTTATTTTTCCTAGTGACAATTATTATTTCTAAATCATTTTCATTATCATTAACTTCAACTTCATGTTCAAAATCATTGGCTGCACAATGAAGGTTGTCTTGAACTCTTGAATAATTAGACATCTAAAATTAAAAAAGAAAAGAAAAGAAATAAGTAATCTTGATTTACTTAATACTTTATTTAAATAAAAAAATAATTAGCATTTAACTTATTTTCACAAGAGCAAATGAACTAATAAAGTATGCCAACATACCACAATTTACTTCCGATTATTTTTAATTTAATTTACTTTCAATTAAAAAACTTGAACAACAATTTTAATTCACTCAAACAATTATACAAGATGATTATAAATTTATTCTTGTTTTTTTTTTCTACACAACAATATTTATTTACAATTGCATGATTATGGCTAAAGGAAGTTAATTATCTATATCAACTTTGCTGCTACTTTCAAATGTTTATTTTTCTTCCCATCAATTTTGAAACTAGACAAAAAAATGAAAAAAAAATATCATCATACACAATACAAGCTACACTTTATAGAAAATGAAAAAATCTCAATTCTAACCAAAATAAACAAACACACACAGCACATGCTACACTTCACAATTCACATATCAATATTCTCCAGTCTACCAGCACAAAATCAACCCGTCATATCACAAGATTCAATTCCAACCAAAATAAACACAAACAAACAGGCTACAAAATAAATTTTATAAAAAAAATAACCTGCAATTGTGAAGCCTAAAGAGTAAAGAGTGAAGATGACGGCTGATGGCAAGATTTCAATTAGCGAAGGGAGATAGTTAGGCAGACGAGCAATGATCGGGAAATGAATGGGCAGTGAACGGGAAATGAATTGTGATGGAAATAGATGTCTAATGATTTATTGATTATAGTTTATGGAAAAGTAAGATATAATTGTCTTTAAATTAAAATATTATAGTTATAATAGGAATTTTAAAAAAGTGTTGTAATTTATTTAATAAACTACTTATAAAAAACAACCCTCCATATGTTTTTAAAAATTATTATCAAAATGAGAAAAATTATAAAATAAGTTATTTTTATATAATTTACTTATTTTTACATAATTTATCTAAACACTATTTTTTTAAAATTATAAAATAAACAATTTATTGAGTTTCAACGTTAATCCCAAATGAGATCAAAGTCCATCATATCTGGATTGGAGACAGTTTAGGAGGGGTTAGTGAAAATCACACTAGCCTGCAAGGCCTAAGGCACTGACAGGCTGATTGCTGTCTATATTCTGTGAACTGAGCTTCTAACACCCCTTTTAAATTATTAAGAAACCAGTTTTTATTTCTTTTCTTTTATGAAATTATAAAAAGGACATAAACTTACAATATAATTTCAATTAAATTTTGCTTTCATTTATAATAAATTTTGTAAACATACTTATTCGTAATAAATTATTGTTATTAGATAATTTATTTCTTCATTATTTCATAATTATTTTGTTTTCATCAACAAAATTAATTATATCATATATTAGGATTAAAAAATAGCTAGGGTTCATGATTTGTAAAGACAATTTTTGTGTCAGTAAATTCATATTTGTCCTTTTATGTAATTTCAAATTCATAATAAAACTATGATTATAAAAATGGGGTGATAAGGATATTGAATGGGTGTATAATCCTGATATATTCAATTGAAATTCCTTAAAAAAATGATATTAAAAAGAGAGAAACAAAGGTTAATGTAACAAACACATTGACAAACATATCCACAAGTTAAAAAGTTGGCCGTACAAATTAAGAACCTTAACGATTTTGATAGTTCCGTAGAGAAACTTCTTTAAGAATCCTATTTCCATTCGATTTTTAAAGTTAGTTCTTTTTATTCATCTCTTGAAGATTTTCTTTTTAAAATCAGAAAACATTAATTACTACTTTCATTCGTCAGTTGAAGGTTTTGATAAATAAGTTTGGGGTTATTTGTGAAATTAGAATTAATGTGATTCTCACTTATATTTGGGGTATCATAAGAAGTTTCTCTGTTTTTTTTTTGGTTAAATATTTCTGAGGCTAGCCCAATACCGTAACAGAACAACTTTTAGAAAAATACATCAACAAAGTAAAATCAAAACATGAATAATTAATTTACATAAAAACTAACACATAGATCGTTCACCAATTTATTTTTCTTCAAAGAGAAACAGATTTGAAATCAGAGCAAAGGACACGATAATCCTTTTAAGTGCAAGTCGAAGGAAGCAAAATTAAGGGGCGGACTTCATTGTGTTTCCAACGTCGATGACAAAGCGATATCTAACATCAGCTTTGGCAAGGCGCTCCATGGCCGTGTTCACATAGTCGACCGGTATGACCTCAATATCAGCTTTGATGTTGTGTTTTGCTGCAAAATCAATCATCTCTTGAGTCTCCTTCATCCCCCCAATGCAACTGCCACCAACTATCTTCCTCCCTGAAATTGCACAACACTTTTGTCAGCCACAAAAATTCCAAAATAACAAAGAAAAATGAAGAAACAGAAGCTCAGATCACTCACCCATGAGCAGGGGGAAAGCTGGTAGCTCTAGTGGCTTCTCTGGGGCTCCAACAAGTACAAGCTTTCCATGAGATTTCAACAGTCCGATCAACGGCAGTACAGGGTGAATTGCAGATACTGTATCAATGATACCATCCATGGTGCCCATGGCAGCCTTCAACACAACCAACATTAACAAACATATAAATTTAGCAAACAATACTGATAGACCAATACATCTCAAAGAAACGTGTTCAAAATAAGAGCACACAAAAACCAAAAAAGAAAAAAAAGCGGGAAATAAACAATACCTGTAACTCATCTTGATCGCGACTGACCAAAAAAGAATCAGCACCGAGACGGTCAATGGCTTCACTCTTCTTGTTAGGGGAGGTACTGATCACAGTCACCTTAACCCCCATAGCCTTTGCGAATTTGACAGCGACATGGCCTAGACCGCCCAAGCCAACAACACCAACATGCATACCGGGCTTGTCAAGTCCATAGAATCTCAATGGACTGTAGACTGTGATACCAGCACAAAGGAGAGGGGCAGTGGCGTCAAGTGGTGTGCTTTCAGGTATACGGACCACAAAGTGCTCATCGGCAACCATAATGTCAGAGTAGCCGCCGTACGTGATGGTTCCATCAAAGTATTTGTAAGCATAAGTGAGTATCATTTTGGGGCAGTAGTTCTCAAGATCATTGGCGCAGTTATCACAAGAGCGGCATGATCCCACCAAGCATCCTACTCCTACTTTGTCTCCAACTTTGAATTTATTCACTTTGCTTCCCACCTCTGTCACTACACCCACAATCTCATGCCTGCATTCTCGTTTGCCAGTCCAAATTTTAATTGAGTGACTAGAATTTCAGATGGAACGGAATAAAATTGAACGTAACAAAATATGCAAATAATAAAAACCAAAGTATCAACAAAACTTATATTCATTCGCATAAAATTTGATACATTTGGTAAGTCAAATGTTTCTTATGGTATGTATATCTAGACACTACAATGCCTGTTATTTATTTATTTTTTCCCCTTTCAATGCAGGAGAGAATTCTATTTAATTTCTTCCTTAATATGTACTTTCCTAATTTGCTTAGGCGTATATTTTAAATGAGAGGGGCTACCCTACAGTTTGCTGTAAGGTGCGCCCCTCACAATGAACAGTATTTCTACTATGGGATCAAGTGGGAGCCACAACTGGTGTGAGGAGCTGTTAGTTACAGAATCTGTAACTTATCAAAACCCCATTTTAATTAGCATGGCAGGGGAATTGATGAATAAAAAATAACGTTGCGCCAGCGATCAGACAGTACAGAAACATTTTATTGTTAAGGTTTATGTGGCTGATTTGACATGTGCTTTCCTGGTGTAAACTCCATCGACACACTTTCATTTTTTTAATATTATTAATATTATTTTAATTCGTTTACTAATAGATTGTTGAAAAAAAATAAAAGACGCAATAAGAAGTCCGCCATCTTGCTATGACAAAATTGAAAATTATTAAATCAGATATATATATATATATATATATATATATATATATATATATATATATATATATATATATTTTTCATCTTCTTTCGAAATAAAAGAATAAAATTAAAACAAGATATGATTCGAGAAAATGGAAAACATACCCAGGGACGATTGGGTAAATGGAATTGCCCCATTCATTTTTTAACAAGTGAAGATCTGTATGGCATATCCCACAGTACATCACTTTAAATGTCACGTCCTTCTCTCCAGTTGCTCTGCAAAAACAGATGATTTAACAACAAAAGAAAACAAATATAGACGGACCCTGTAATCATTAGACATGCATATTTAAAAAAAAAGGCATGCATATGGCTAATCTGAGATTGATTGGAAATGGCATGAAGGGGAAGGGGAAGAGAAAGAGAAGATAGAAAATGAAACCTTCTGGAGAAGTGAAAGGGTGAGAGAACGCCAGAAGAGTCTCTGGCAGCCCATCCAAAGGCTTTCTTAGGGTGCTCTTGCTCTGGTGCTTGCCCCATCCTAGAATGAGTAAATAATATTGCTGCTTCCTGCTTGTTAAGTTAGCTTTGACGTCCAGGTATTTGACTAAACAAGATGCGAAAAGTTAGAGCAGTTATGCCGGGGTGGCCTTGGCTTTTATAGCAAATTACTGCATCTTCCTATTGTGTTTGGCTGACGCACTTGGTGAGATATTTGCCCTTTTTCCAATTAAATTCCCCCACTGGCGCATTCTTGACCAAGGTCCTCAGAAATAGTCTCGAGTTCTGGTGTAGTTCCATTTTTATTCTTTTGTTCGATGATTCTAGAAAGACCATGTAACGCATGCGGCATTATTATATGAGCCACTGGACGATTGTTTGTTTGTGAAAGCCGCCCTGCGACTTACAATTCATGCGGACGACTTGTTCATTAATTTGTTACCCTTTTTGATTTTCTTGATTTCGGTTTCAAAATTTAAGGGGCGGCTTTACTTTTGGCCCTCAGCTACAGCAACACAATTCATTGTTTTCTATTTACAAAAATGACATACACCCTATTAACTCCGTACATTTTTTGTGGACAAGTTTATTATGAATTTTAAATTTAGGATATTTTTATTCGGTTTAGTTAAATTTTTATTTATTTTATGTGTTGATTAAAGTTGACCCTTTCAATAGTTAGTAATTAATGTATTAAATGAATGAGTTTAACAACAAAAAAGAAGAAGTCAAAGAAAAATGGCGACAGCCATCATTATGTGAAAAGGTTAATAATTAATAACAAAAAAAGAAAAGAAAAGAGCGCGTACTTAACATATAGGTTATTCAACTGGAAATATATATAGTTAATGAAGTATTCAAGTGCAACAAACTTTCTATTATTATAAAAAATTGATCACGAACTCGCATGACCTTCTGGACACTGTGAAACTTCGTGAATGACCAACTTCCTAACACTTGGGATATACTTTTCTCTGCAAACTGTAATCTTCCGAGCTGCTTATACCCAATTATTTTTTTCTTTATTCTTTTTAGTTCACACGTACAAACATCACGGAATCTTCGAAGAGATGGTTATACAAATTCGGTGCACCTTCTCTTTCTCTATATGTCTATCTCTCATTTGTCGTTTATTGAGAACATTAATGTAGTTGTTGTTAGGATCTTGTAACTATTTGTTCAAAATTTATTTACACCTGTAGAAGATAATATAAATACAGGGAAATAGGAAATTGACCGCGAACCTAGCAAAATAGACTTGTTATACATTTCTGTTTTGGCTCTAATGGTCAAACTTTGGGCAGGAGGTTCACCTTGATCCCAGCTATTCAATCAGTTTGACTACACGTAGAATGTGAAAACTTTGACATGGAATAGGTGGGTAACAAAAGTTCTGTCGCATTAAAAAATAAAAACAAAACAGAAGTTCTAACGATATGTTACATTTGGTGTAAGTACCAGCAACCACGTGACCATTTGACCGATGTAAGAGGAGCAGGTGGCAATATTCATAGTTTTATATTGAAATTTATTTCTTAAGCGCTGAAAAAAAGAAAAAAGATATCGTTTGTTGGTTTTGTCTGCTACTGTTGATTGGACAAATTGAGGAGGAGCAGCCGAGCAGGTGGCAATATTGAAAAGTCTTTCAAACCGGTTGGAAACGAGGTGCCAAAAGTGTAGGGTAAAATCAATGTCTCGTTCCTTCGGTTGAAGATTATGGCCATATTAATGAAAATTCGAAATCGAAAAAGAAAATTTGAAATTTGAATATTTATTTTTTCCATCCTATCGAACTGTGGGTGTAAAAGTTTAGATTCCACTATATCATGCTCCGTTTATGGAAGGAAGCAATATCTCCCCTCTCTTACATAATCAACGAAATATTCATAGTTTTTTTTATTGAAATTTATTGATTAAAGGCTGAAAAAAGGGCGAGATCGTTTGTAGGTTTTGTCTGCTACGACTGATTAGACAAATGAGGAGGAGCAGCGGCTTTGAGAAAATAGGAAGTGTTTCGAAATTATAAATTTTTTTATTTGAATTTAATTTTTTATAAATAAAATTTTTGTTATATTATTGATTGATTTGTTGATTGGTATTGCCATTATTTTTATCTTGCATAAAATTAGGGGTGGGAGTTGTCCAGTTCGGTTCGGTATCCGAACCGAACTGTTACTGGAATTTTACAATTTTAACTTGATTTTACTAAATTTTATAATTCACATTTATATTAATTAGCAACTACACGCATGATGACATTCTACACACGTAATAAACAAATACAAAGTTCTCAAATCGAAAGTAAAATAATAAAAGTAACAATATAAAATAGTCACAATTAACAAATACGCCTAAATTTAAAATCTATTACAAGTTATAAATTCATAACCACTTAAAAAAAATTACAAGTCCATAATCTATAAAAAAAAGTTCACCATAGCAGACAAAGCACAACTACATCCACCATTCATATCACCTACATAAAATTCAAAGTGAGCCAAACACTCAATAATTAAAATAGATAAAATAAAATGATTTAATAATTAATAATTAATAATTAACAAATAAATTTATATAATTTTTATTACTTAAAAAGTGTTTATGTTGAACTTCAATTTTCACATTGTCGTTAACATGTCAAGCTGGTCACCCGTTGTTGATTTGCGAAGTTCTATATAAAAATAATAATAAAAAAAATAAACAAAGTTCATATTATTAAAAAAATAAATTAAAATTCAACAAATTGCATAAGGTTCATATTACTCAAAATATAAAATTAGATTAAAATTAAAATCAAAATCAAAATTAAACAAATTTTATAATATTCATGTTACTTTAAAAATAAAATAAAAGTAAAATTTTACAAAACATACCTTCTCCAAGTTGATCTATAAATTCATTGTCTTCAACTAATTTATTTAGGTTTGTTGTTGTATCTATAAAAAGAGAAGTCCGCAACCAATTTTGCAACAATACCAATGCTTCAACCATATTCGGAGTCAAAGAACTTCAATATTGATCTAGTATACGATCTCCAGTACTAAAAGCAGACTCAGATGCAACAGTAGATACCGGAATAGTAAGAACATCTCTTGCTACACTTGACAAGATTGGATAATTGGCACTATTCACCCTCCGCCATAATAAAATATCAAATTTAGTGCCCAAATTACTTTTTGCTATTTTTTCAGTTTTCTTCATAAAGTAAAGATCCAACTCATTTGATAATTCTGGGTTATCTTTACTAATCGCAACCGCTTTACTGAATTCAGAGAAAGGGTCCTCAAGCATAACATCATCATCATCATCCAAATCCCAAAAATTCAAACCACTTCCACTTCCAAAACCTAAATTCTAGCTTCCGCTCATACTTCCGCTACCACTTCCACTTGCACTCTCACTTCCACCATGTTTATAATGTGCATTATAAGACTCATAAAGCTTAATCAACAAATTTTTGACCATTTCTTTCATCTCAACACATTTGGCACTATCCTTGCCATATAATTTCTCAAAGCAATGTGTTGCAAATTTCATTTTTCCCCATGGATCAAGTACAGAAGTAACAATCAACAACTTATTTATCTTACCACAGCCGTCCCAATACTTATCAAATTTTTCCTTCATTTTAATTGCCATAAAACCCAAAAGACTATCATTACTACCAGACAATGATTCCAAAGATATGTCAAATTGTAACAAATATTTGATGTCACCTAAAATAAATAAATAAATAAACATTATTAACAAAGCTAAAGTACATTTTTTTATCATAGATCAAAGTTCAAAAGTATAATAAAGATTTGATGTTACCTTCAAAGAAGAAGAAAATTGCAAAGTTGCATCATAAAAAGTCTTCAGAAACTTGACTATACGACGAGCACTCTTCCAATCACTGCTTAATGGTGGCCCTTCCCTTTTCTTCTTGTCACCCTCTTTTTCTTGGAAATAAGCATCATAAAGCTTATCTTCAAGTGTCATCCGATCAAATGCCGCCTTAAATTTCAATGCTGTATTCAACATGGAATATGTAGAATTCCATCTAGTCGGACAATCTAAAATCACGCTTCCTTGACAATTAATCTTCTCTTGTTGCACACGAATTTGAAATACTTGTATCATAGCAGTGGAAGATCTTACATACTTCACAGCATTCCGAACACTAACTATGCTCTGCTCCAATTCTCTCAACCCTTCAGTAACAATCAAATTCAATATATGTGCACAACAACGAACATGCAAATAATCCCCATTCAACACTAAGGCATCATCCCTCCAGTTCTTGACTCTATTAGTTAAATATCTTAGAGCACCCTCATTTGGACTTGCATTGTCAATGATTCATGATGAAACTCTCGCTCTATACCTCAGTCAATTAAACATGTTTCAAGTTGCTTACCAATTGTCTCCGATGAATGATCATTAACAGTGTTAAAACTGATAATCTTTCTATGTAAATTCCAATCTCTATCAATAAAGTGAGCTGTGATGACCATGTAGCTAGTTGTAGTAATGGAAGTCCAAATATCAGTGGTTAAAGATACTCTCTGCTTAGTCCCAACCAATAAGCTCTTCAACTTAACCTTTTCCTCCATGTACATATCAAGAGTATCTCTAGTAATGGTTCTTCGTGATGGAAGAAGATATTTAGGAGTTGCCACACTACAAAAATGCTTAAAACCCGGGTTCTCCACAACAGAAAAAGGCAATTTATCAAGAACAATCATTTTAACAATTGCTCGCCTGCAAGCATCCTGACTAAATCATTTTGCTACAATTTCATCACTACCAACATCTTGAGTTAAGGCTGTTTGGTCTTTTAGAAAGTCCTTGTACTTTGTACACCTCTTTTGATAATGATTCCTTAAAGTGCTAGTCCCGTACCCACTCGTGCCACATTCAAATTCATTCCCACAGTAGTTGCATTTGCACTTCTGATAATTATCTGGAACTCTATTGAAATGTTGCCACACTATTGATCTTGGAGCCACTTTTTTCCTTGGTAGCGGCGGTTTGGATGACGAAGACTTTTTCCTCTTGTTTCCGCCAGTGACAATTGTTTCTGAATCATTTTCATTATCATCAACTTCAACTTCATGCTCAAAATCATCGGCTACACAATCAAGATTGTCTTGAACTCTTGAATAATTAGACATCTAAAATAATAATAATAATAATAATAATAATAATAATAAAATAAGTAACCTTGATTTACTTAATACTTTATTAAAATGAAAAAAAATAATTAAAACCTTAATGAAATCTAGTAATATCAAAGCATAATTGCTTGTACAACATAAATAAATGCTCTGTGTAATATTTGCTGTTATGTAGATTTGATCAATAACCACTAGGCAAAGCTAGAATAGTAGAATTAACATTATTTTGCAGTTTTGTCATGAGCCACACTAGTTGTTTTAAAAGGAATCACACTAGCTCAATTGAAATGCACTTCATTATATAAGCTCATTACTAACAAATTAAAAACCATGGAGAAAGTCAGAAAGCCCAGCAAATTTGTGCAGCTCAACATGAATATTTTGTTCCATAAATTAATTAATACACAGGCATGAGCAATCATCAATCATTTCTAACACCCAGTTTTGTCATAATGCATATTACATAATAATGAAATTAATAAGTTATAAGAAATGCCCAACAACTGTTAAAGATGCAAAAATAATTAACAGAAGACACCAGGATCGGAGGCAGCATCGGGAGATGGTGACCTTGCCTCAGCTGAGATCGACAGATTGCTTATTCGAAATGATTTAGTAACGTAAGAGCAGCTGTTGCCAACTCCAATACTGGGGTAAGTTACTCCCGAAGTGGTGATAGTGCCTTCAGTGTGGAACGAGCTACGAGTCCCGTGGTAGTGGAGGTGGAGCGAGGTAGTAGTTTCCCTCCCGAGTAGTATCCCGGAGTTGTTCTGTAGCCAAAATCCCCTCGGATCGAGTGAGAATAAGACTGGTTGGGAAGGATTCTTGGGGAGGGAGATATCAAAAATTGGTCACAGTGATAGAAGATGAATGGAGATCGGCAGACGGTGATAGCAGACGAACCACGGTGACCTTGCCTTGGCTGAGATCAGCAGACAGTGAGCTTGCCTCGATCGTGCCACCGATTCACGGCTACGTGGGATGAGGGAGAGACCGAAAGAGTGGCGCTGTGACGCTGTCAGCTGTGCTGTGTGCTAGCTCAGTAGCTTGCTTTGGCTGTGCTCGGCCTCGGCTGTGACTAGATGAGGGAGAGATTAGAGATCGATTTAGTCGAAACAAAATTTTAGGTTTTATTATTTAACCGAACCGATCAATTTGTAACCGAACCGAAAAAAAACCGATCGGTTCTTAAACTTTGAAACCGTTTGATTTTTATTTTTGAAACCGAACCGAACCGTTTGCTTACCCCTACATAAAATTATAAAATGGGTTATATGCATTAAGTTTTGAATAAATTATCTAAACAACGTTAGTGAAGCATAGTTGGCTAATATTGAAAATATGTAAATATATAATAAATTTTTGTCTATTTTAATGGTAAGTAATTGGCATTTATCGTCTCTTTCCATCTGTAACTCATTTTCTCTTTTCACCATACAAAACAAACCAATTTCCTACGTCATCTTTCCATTTCCCTTGCATATGCAACTCCATTAAGTTTTATTAC